>JAJPUD010000429.1:613245-626329 GCA_023553655.1 Myrmecobius fasciatus | reverse complement strand
AAGAAAGAAAGAAAGAAAGAAAGAAAGAAAGAAAGAAAGAAAGAAAGGAAAAAAAGAAAGAAAGAAAGGAAAAAAAGAAAGAAAGAAAGAAAAAGAAAAAGTTACCTTATGGAAGGCAACCTTTATCAATCCCAAATCATGCCACATGGATAGCTGTCCATGCTCTCTCTAGTGCATTTATATAGGAAATCCTCATCCTGACATATGTCCAAGGTATTTTTATTATGCATTTCCATCTTGCTCCATCATACCATCATGGATACCATCACAACAACCACTTTACAACCAAGGGTTCTCTTTTAAATATTCTTTTTACATGCAGCTTTCATTAGTTTCTTCATGAATAAAATGAAAGAGTAATTCCTTTCAATTCAACAAATATTTATTAAAGTGCTTAGTGTGTCAATCTTAATAATAACTAATCTTGTATATAGCTTATTTGTACATAGTTATCTGCACATTGTCTTTCCCATTAGATTATAAATTCTTTGGGGGCAGGTAATGTAATTTACCTTAATTAGTAGCCCCAGAAGACAGGTGCTTAATAAATGTTTATTGATTGACTGTTAGACTCAAGCCTTCAAGAAAGTTACATTCCATTTTTAAAAGAGTGTGCATAGAAGAAGGAGTTGAGGGGGAAAAAAGAGTGAAAGGAAGAAGACAGAAGAAAGTAAGAAGGGATTTGAATCAAAGAGAGAAGAGTCATTCAACAATTATCAAAGAAGAGATGTACTTAGCCATTTCAGAGGAAGGAAATGCAACAATGGACATTGAGAACACTTCAAGTTGAGTCACCTAAGTGAAGATGACTAGCCTTATTTTAATCCCCCAAGGGAAGCATCAGAGCTCCTTCAGCAGCTTTGTATTCAGGCAATGTGGAAGTCATATTAACAGTCAGAGTCCCTAGCCCCCCCAAAAAAAAATCACCCAAAACTCAGTGAATGTCTCAATATCTTTTAAGGAAATTTTAGTCTAATTTGGGGCAGTTAGGTGGCTCAGTGAAGAGTGTACCAGGACTGCAATAAGGAAGACTCACCTTTATAAGGTCTCAGACAATTATCTGTGTGAACCTGGGAAAGTCATTTAGCCCTGTTTGTATCAGTTTCCTTCTCTGTGAAATGAGCTGCAGAAGGACATGGCAAATTCCAATATCTCTACCAAGAAAACTCCTAAAAGTGTCACAAAGGGTCAGACAAGAATGAAAACGTCCTTCATATATGACTCGTTGCCAAGTTTAATTAAATTTTGGGGAATTCTAACCTATTAGTCTGAGGGTGCCAAGTCATGTGTTTCTAGGGCTTTGACATAATTTGGTATATGCTTTTTAAACAAACTATGGGTACCTTTAAATACCACTATTATGTTTTATAGAGATACATAGTTAGAATGGCACAAGAAACGCATTTCAGTATAAAACATTTTCTTGCTTATCTCTTCATGGAAAATAACATTTTTTAAGGGAAAGAAAACTGCAGTGATAAGATGGCTAAACTCTGATTTCTGCTGAAGCAGCTGTTGATGGAAATGATCCTGGATGCTCTAGGCTGCTTATTCTAACTTTGGAAATTGTTCTACCTGCTGACTTTGAGCTTCTCTCTTGACTTGATGGCTGTGGATAATTTGGGCCCCTGGCTATGAAACATGAACCTGTCTATCTGCATTATTAATGGAATCTATAGAGAAGAGATGAGCTAACATGGGTTCTGGTTACTTTTGCCAAGGAACCAAAGAGAGAACAGTTTCTTGAGATGGAAAAAGGCAAAGGCATGAACTGTTGTGAAGGCTGAATGCCAGGTAATGACAACCCCATCCCCAAAATGGTCTCTCATACTCTGTTCCCAGGAGAGAATGAAGATCGTTACTGAACAAGAGATGGGGGTGACATACTTATCAGTTAATCAATCAACTGACAAAGCTTAATTAAGCGCCTACCAAGAAGTTCAGTTAGACAATGCAGGAATGAAAATAGGAGAGAAAGAGTCTCTGACCTAAGGTAACTTTCATTCTATTATTGGAAATAGCATGTACATATATAAGTTTATATAGCCAGAAAGGAGAATGTTGGATGTCAGATATAAAGTGGCAACCCCATCCCCAAAATGGTTTCTCATATATTGTTTTCTGGAGAGAATGAGGATCAGGACTGAGCAAGAGATGAAGGTGACATAGTTATCAATTAATCAATCAATTGACAAAGCTTAATTAAGTGTCTACCAAGGAGTTCAGTCAGGCAGTGTGGAAATGAAAATAGGAAAGAAATAGTCTCTGACCTAAGATAACTTTTTGTCTATTATGGGAAAAAGCATGTAAACATATGTTTATATAGCCAGGAAGGAGAATGTTGGATGTCAGGTATAAAGTAACTTTACTTATATAGACATCTTTTATTGCTATTAGCTTATTCCTTAAGTATCTCTTTCTCTCTCCCCAGTCCACAATTACTTCCTATCTCAGCGATCATTAATACTGGCAAAATTCTCTCTCTAATCAGTTTTTTTTTTGTCCTCTCCTCCTCTAGAGAGGAAGAAAATCTCTTCCTTTTAGGTTGATTTTCATACCATCCACTTAGAGGTCACTAAATGACCTCTAAGAAATCACTAAAAATGACCATCACTTTTTAAGGACAGCTTCTAGAAATCATAAAAGTGCAAATAGTCATTTAAAGGAACAAGTTTTCACTTTCAGTACACAATGGGTAAATCAAGCAGGGTGAGACGGATTTCCCTCTGATAATGCTTCTTCCCATGCTTCACAGAGGAAAGAAGTGTGAATAGTTAGGCAGGTAAATGATGGTAAATGTTTCCGAGAAAATAGGAAGAAAAGAAATGTTGTTGATTAGATTTTAGCAGCCTTACCAATTGCTAAAGCTCTCAGTTTCCACTCATCACCTTTTATTGCTGCTAAGTCATTTTTTAGTCATATTTGAATATCCATGACTCCATCTGGGATTTTCTTGGCACATTGGTCTGTCATTTCCTTCTCCCATTCATTTTACAGTTGAGGAAACTGAGGGTTAAATGACTTGCCCAGAGTCACACAACTACTAAGTATGAGATATTTTTAAAATAAATATAAGATAATTTGGGAATAGAGTAGAGAGGAATTAAAAGCTCAGTAATATCCAGAGAGACCTCATGGAGGAGAGGGTGATTGATCTAAGCTTGAAGGAAGATAATGATTCTAAAGTACATTAAATGCAGTATTTGGACAATCAGGTCAAAGTCTTGCCTATGGAAAATAGAACAGATGGTTCCTCTATCCTTCACACAATCCAATTCAACTCAACCAATGTTTATGGTGAGGTATGGAAAACATTGTTAAGAGAAAAAATAATTATATTGCACCAATTCATGAAATCTTAGCAGCTGTTGACCATATTCATACACCATTAGCAGCTCCTACCAGCATCCAGAGCAATGATCCTCTCAACTATTTTTCAGAGCTAATGAGTATGACACAAGATAGAAAGTGACAAGGGCAAAGCAAAGGTCCAGGCAATGTTTCTTTTATTTTAAAGCAGACCTGTGATTTTATGCATGTAGGTAGCTCTCAATAACTGAACTCCTTCCACCAATGCAAATCAGCACCTGCTTAGCAATTTACAGTCTTCCAAAGAGTTGCCTGGGGAAATGAGAGGTCAAATAACTAGCTCAAGGTCACGCAGCTCATATATGTCAGAGGCAGAAAGTGTCACAATCCAAGTCTTCCTGGCTCAACACCAGCTCACTCTCTATCACACCATATTGTCAAGGTAATCTCAGAAAAAGATCTGAACACGGAGAAATCACTGGGGAAATCTCCCAACACAGATGCTATATACTGTTTTTTTTTTTTTAAGTTGGACATATTCCTCATAAAATTTTCTATAGAACTATAATATATTTTTTAATTTTTAAATTATGTTTTTCAAATAATAAGCATTTATTTTCTTTCCCTCCTAGCGTTTCTCCATTAAGACAAAGCAAAAACAAACAAAAAACTTCATAACAAATATGTACAGGGAAGAAAAATAAACCCTCACATTGGCCATATCCAAAAGTGCATGTCAGTTGTGCAGAAGGATCTCTATAATTGTGATCTCACACTCAGATTTGGTTTGAATTTATAAAGTTTATCTTTTTTTTTACTACTTTCCTCATCTTTAAAAATGAGCAAATTGGACTAAATGGCCTCTGATGTTGCTTTCTAGCTTGACATCTACTATCTTATAATTTTGTTATCTAAATCTCTGTTTCTCTTCAAAAAGCCTGGTTGATATGATTATCTACTCATCTGGACAAATGGGGGAAAGAACATGGGGAGGCTGCAAGCAGCCCAGCAAGGGCCCTCTGGCCCTGATTTCTGGAACATAAATAGTTTGGTCCTCCATTTGAGAGTTTATGAGATCAAAATAAATCAAATGTATGTGTGTTTGATTTTTTTTCCTTTGGTTTTGTTTTCAAAATATACTTTTGAAAAAATATGTTTAAAGACTCAGGGAAGACATGCAAAAAATATAATTTTCCCCCCTAATACAAAGGGAAAAAATGTGACAGAAAGAGAAAGAATTCTAGATTTGGAGTCAAAGAAACTAGATTCAAATCCCAGTTCTATCATTTACTACATGTGTGATCTTAAGCAAGTCATTAGATCTCACTGTTTCTCAGCAACCTCCTTAGTAAAAATAAGAGGATTAGACTATATGGTTTCTAAATTTGCTTATAGCCATAAACTTATGATCCCAAGAAGCATATGTTTGAATAGTGGTTGAGAGTGCCATCCACAGTAACCTGTCAGGAACACTGATTTCCTGGTAAGGAAGACTTCATCAGAAGGAAAAGCCATTTTATTCCTTTAAATTTAGACTCCAGACTGAAAAGTGGGCTGCAGTTGTCTCCTAGTTATCCCCTAGTAAAGAACTCATCTACTGACTTAAAAAAATTTTTTCTTTTTTTTTTCTGCCCTTCTAGTCACTAATTATTCACCTTAGTTTATCATATAATAACCTGGGGGATGTTGTAGGCTCAGATCATAGCTTCTGAAGGCTATTCAAGAGATTTATTAATAAATCATGCGATGAATTTGTTTTACCCATAGACCATCATTGTCTCCATCATAATAGTCATCATACTATTGTATGATGATAATCATGAGGTTATGAAAGATATTTATCTCCCAACACTTAATTACATTACTAAAAAAATCATCTTATCTACCTATGAAATAACATGCCAAAAACTAACTATAAAAGAGCTTAATATCATAGTGACTTACCCCTGAGCCATTTCTATCCATATTCCCTTAAAAAGAAGACAAAAATAATAATTATTAATAATAATAATAACAACAGAAACAAAGATAATAATGATAACACCAGTTTCCAAGGATCTAGTCTCAAGAAGACCTGGATTCAAGTGTCTTCTCCTTCCAGTATACATACTGTACATTTCACACATAAGAGGAATATTTATGGTCCTCCTTTGAGGAAAACTGCCTATGATTGAGTGAAAATGAAATATTCTTTCCTTCCTTGTTTGGATGTTCACCTTGGACTTTTTTAAGCTGAGAAGTCTATCTTATCAACCAACAAACATTAACTGATTTTTATGTACCAGAAACCTCCAGATACAAAACTAAAAATGATATCATCTCTCCCCTCAAAGAATTCCATCCACTCTTCTCATTCTGGAAGGATTTGGTTCATTCATTCATTCATTCAATAATTAGTACCTACTGTGTGCATGAGTGTTACAGATGGTACAACAATATATAAAATATATCCTATAGGAGAATGATATATTCACCTATAAGTACATACAGGATATATACCTGTGCTTATTTTGGCAGCATGTATACTAAAACTGGAATGATGTAGAGAAGATTACCATGGCCCCTGAGGAAGGATGATATTCAAATTTGAGAAGCATTCCAGGAAAAATAACAAAGATATGTGCAAAATATGTACAAGATATATGTAAAATAAATAACGAGGTAATTTGAGGAGAAGGAGCTAACTCTTGGGGTGGGGAGAATCAGGGAAAGCTTCATGTAGAAATTGATTCTTAAACTGAGCTTCTAAGATGTTTAAGGATTTTAGAAGGCCAAAATGAAGGGGTACATTGTAGTGAGGGTGGGAGAGGCAGATTGGACAAAGGCAGAGAGGAAATATGGAATACCATGTATAAGAAACAGCAGCAAGACCGATTTAGCTGGAATTCAGAGTTCAGAATGTTTGACAATTTAGCTGACTGAGCAGAATATCCTCTTTCAGGTAATACATTGTCTTAAGCCATTCAAAACTTAAATGTGCAGAAGACCATAGAAGTATGAACCTGCTACAGCCTGCTTTAGATACTTTAGGAAATACAAGAGAATTGGAGGGAAGGGAGAGCAAGCAGAAGTACAAAAGATACCTGGGAACTAGACAGACCACTTAAGGATTCTCAAATCATACCAAATCTGTAAGAAAACCTTTCATGCTCATACTGTTACCCAAAAGACTGATGGATCACAATACAGGCAATAAGGCTTCATGGGATTTGCTAGATAATCCTCTCTTGAGGAATGAAGCAAGTTCCATAAATGTTGCGTGGCTGATTTTTCAAGCATAATTTATTCTTTGTCTGGTCAATGGGGTAGAACACAGAATGGAGTGAAATTATCACAACTGCCCTTGCTCTGTTGTTCTCTCGTTTGCTACTAAATGGCTTTTGGTGCTCCAATTATGAACATTTCTAAACAAGAGTCTCAAATGGCATGGTTTGACAATATTGTGATACATAAAACAATGATTTTCCTATTTAATATGATACCAATTTAATTTAAAATTACAGATTTAATATGCATCCTATAATGTGTTTTTATGGATCGTTTTTCTACATTAAAAAATGTCTCTGGGAATAATAAATGTACCTTTAAGATGTGTTTGTTTGTTTTGTTTTGTTTTGTTTTGTTTTTTTTAGAACACCAAGTCCCCATTCATTAATCTTCTGCCATAGCTGTTACTGGGCTATCTGAGGGTAGGTAAAATGGATAATTGAAATTTATCAGAAAGAATACCTGGAGATATGATGTGAAGTAGTAATTTCATAGGACAGAAATCCTACAGTTAAAAGGGAACTTTGTGACTCTATAGTTCCATCCACCCACCTCATTGTGCAAGGATTCATTCATTCACTCAGTTATTCAATAAAGAAGTCCCTACAATGTGTAAAGGAGGAAGTTGCAAGATGACTCAATGGATAGAATATTAAGGTTGAACTCAGGTCTTCCAACCTGTTTTTTTGTGATCCTGAGTAAAAATGAGGTTGGAAGGCACATCAAATGAGTACTGAAGCTCCAGTAAGCTCCTGGAATCTGATTGTTAAATGTTTAGAGTGAGCATTTATACCTTAGAAATCAGCAAATGCTACAAATCAGGACTTGATTTATTTGTTATTATTACTGATTTTTAAACTTAAGAATAGGATGGAGAAAATATCAATAATTCAAATAGTTTAATTAAGTTTATAATTAAGCAGATACTTTTCTTTTTAGAGAGACTGTTGTTAAATATTCAGCAGCACATCTCTTTGGGTAGATGGCCTCTAAAGTGTTTCCCAACAGTTATTTTAGCATGGAGTTGTTTGGCTGAAGAGGAAAAGCAATTAGTCCTTCTGTCTGATCTCTAAGATGTCCTTTTATTTATTTATTTTTGGTAAACACCTGGATCCCATTCATTAATTTTCTTCCAGAGCTATTACTGGGCTATCTTGGAGTAGGATAGATAATTGAAATTTACCGATCCCTCCCATCACATGTCCTTATGGATGTAAATTCTCTTTTAATAACTAACCTCTACTCTTTGTTCTTCTACAGAGTTGCTATTTCAGGGAGCCTCTTTTTTTTTTTTTTCTTTTTGCTGAGGTAATTGAGGTTAAGTGACTTGCCCAGGGTCACACAGGTAGGAAGTGTTAAGTGTCTTGAGACCAGATTTGAACTCAGGTCCTCCTGACTTCAGGGCTGGTGCTCTATCCACTGCACCAACTAGCTGCCCCCCCACCCCGAACCTCTTTTTTATGCTTTACTAAACCTTCTCTCACCACATTGGTGGTTCATTTAATACTTTTATTTTTTTCCACTTTCTAATTAGATTAGATTAGAATAGATACCCTTAGATTCATAAAAATAGGTAGAAATAAAAATCAATTTGATTCATCTCAAGCCTCCACTGGGATATCCCAGCAACTGAAAATAATAAGAATGAACTTTTTATGTAGCACTTTAAGCCTTGCAAAATATTTGGCAAATGCTCTTAGATAGTCACAATAGCTCTATGAGGGAAATGCTATTATTATCCCCATTTTACAAATGAGGAAACTGAGGCAAGTTATTTTACTAAGAGTCACACAAGAAGAAAATGTCTGAGTCTGGCTTTGAACAGAATAAAGTCTGACACTGTTCATCACGCTACTTAGAGATGTATAAAACCCATTCTCTCTGTGTATCAAAGTGTCAGAATCTCTCTCTTAGTTGCTTTCACAAGGACACACACACACACACACACACACACACACACAGAACGATGTTTCTTTTTGAGAATATTTAGCAAATGCAGAAGCAAACAGTGCAGGAGTCAGAGCAAAAAAAAGAGATAGAGAAGTAGGAATTACATCATGTGTGGTTCTTACCAAGCAAGGAAAACTACAATCTCTTCCCAGAATCTCACTTCTGATTTTTTTAGGGGGTGGGGAGGCAAGAAGAATAGGGGAGAATGCCATGGCAAGGTGGTGGTACTAAATTCCAATCTTTTCTCATTCTCCCTTCTGTTTTTTTCTATGGATCCAAAGGATGTCAGGGGCTAAAAGCATCATTCCCTTCCTCTGTACGTTATCCTGGCTAATTTCTTTTTGTTGGGGTGACATTGAACTTCAAAGGCTTCTTACCATTTTTCAGTGTGCTTTATTCTTCCTTAGGAAGAATAGTTGCTGAGCTGTCTCTCTCAATCTCTCTATCTCAGTGTGTGTGTATATCTGTCTTTCTCTGTCTGTCTTTGTCTGCGTCTCTGTCTCTGTCTCTCTTTGCCTCTGTCTGTCTCTGTCTGTCTGTCTCTCTGTTCTAGCGCTGCGTGTGTGTCTTTCTCTGTTTCTCTGTCTCTATTTCTCTGCCTTTCTGTCCATCTGTCCCTGTCTCTGTCTCTCCCTGTATGTGTCTCTCTGTCTCTGTCTCTGTTTCTCGGTCTCTCTCTATGTATCTTTATGTCTCTTTCTTCTTATTCTCTCTCTTGATCTCTGAATTCTTTAAGGTTTAATGTAGCTAATATGTTCCTGATATGTTCCTATGATTCCAAGAATGTGTGGTTTGAAGAACAATAGGGTTGACAAAAGGAAAGACCTTTGGTTCAGGGATGAGAAGAGATGCTGATAACAGTTTTAGACATGGAATAACAAAATCTTGGAATTAAAAAGGTCCTTAAAAACAATCCAGTCTGACTTCATTCCAATACTATAATCTTTTTTTCAATATCTCAGAAAAGCAACCAATCTTCTTCTACGACAAGGTAACCACTACTTCTAAAGGCACTCACTCCATTTTAAACAACTCTTATTGTAAAGCTATTTTTTTAATATTAAGTCAAAATCTGTCTATGTCTAATTCCCTAATTCTGATCTTTAAAACTCTACAAAGGAAGTTGAATTATTTTTCAGGATGACATACTTTCAAATATTTGTCCCGTCCAAGTCTTATCTAAGTATTTTCAGTTCTCAAGAAAAGGGGGGAAAATCCTTTGTGTGGAATATTTCCAATTCTCTCAATGACCTGGTTACCCTTTAGTTTGTCACTGCTCTGGGATGTCATCACAGAGCACCCAAATGGAAAACTTTAGTAAATAATTGGAAATAAGAATCCAAACTCACTCCATGGTAAAAGATTCTGGAGTCATCTATATAGTAGCTTTGCACTCCTATGGATAGAGAGACTGACATTATATTCTCTTTTTTTAAGGATGACAAACATCATAGCTAGTGCTGAGTCTTTTGCCTTAGATATCCTATTCATCTAAAATAGCCAGTAAGCAGATATACATAATGCTGAAAATAGATACAGGTAGGACTCTAGTCCTTTATGATTGGTTCTATACTTCTAGATAACTGGGAAGCCAAAAATTGTCATTGATTGCCAGGTAGAATAAGTCCTCAATAATGAGATATTAGATGGCAAGGAGAATTAGGTGGACTTTGCATTGCCTCAACTTTTCAAAATAGGAAAAAAGGGAGGAATGGTAAGTGTGACTAAAGGAAGAAAAGAGAACAAAAGGAAGAGGAAAAGAACATGGGAAAAGATAGAAGAAGAAAAGAAAAAGGGTTAGGGAAAAGAGAGAGGAAAGGATAAATGGAAAAGAAGGAGGAAAATAAATGTAACAGAAATAGTGAAATTGGTCTCAGGAAAGAAATAGCTTTCCCTTTTAAATTTCCTATTTGCTGATTTGCTACAAAGTATGTTTTCACCCTTTGCATAGTGAAATCCCTTGTGAAAATATGTAACTGATCTATACATTAAATATTCTACTTGACAAAGTCAACATCACCAGAAATATTTGCTGGCTTATGGCTATGGATCTACAGCTGTGGGATCTCTAACTTTTTCTTAGTCATTAACCTCCCTTCTCCCCATCCTTTTCCTTTAAGGACATTCATTGCTGTTTCTCTCCAAAATATGAACATTCTAAAATTCCATAATATTCTTCCTATTTCTTGCAGTTGACTCATTACCAGAGAATCAAGTTTAATCTGTCAGCAGGAATATTTATTGAACATTCATAAGGCACACATAAATGTTCTACTCACTAAGGATATGTCCTTAAGAACAAATATAAACTTGGCCTTCAAGGAATTTATAAGATTTAATGACCTAAAAAATACATGAATAAACTTAGTGTATTTGGGCCACACTACCCATACAGTGCTTTTAAAACTGAATCATCATTCTGTTATTCTCTCTTGCCCTCATGTAACTCAGTACTGAAATATTATACTCAAGACTTGAGAACTCTGATCAGGATAGTGATCAACCATGATTCCAGAGGCTTGGTGATGAAACATTTCTCATGTTCTGCCAAAGAGATAAAAAACTTATTGAAATGCAGAAGACAGACACTTGTGGACTTAAATAGTTCCCAGGGGATTGTTTTATTGGACAATGAATATTTATTATAAAGGTGTTGTTTATTTTTCATTGTTGTTATTACTTAACCTATATTGGATTACTTGCTTTCTAGGGGAAGGAGGAAGTGGAGAGGGAGCAAGAAAAATTTGGAACACAAGATTTTGCAAAGGTAAATGTTGAAAACTATCTCTGAGCATGAAAGGAGGACCTGAGTTCAAATCTGGTCTCAGATACTTCCTAGCTGTGTGACCCTGGGCAAGTCACTTAACCCCAATTGCCTCAGCAAAAAAAAGCAAAAAGAAAAAAAGAAAAAGAAAAAAGAAAGAAAGAAAACTGTCTTTGCATGTATTTTGAAAAGTAAAAAAAAATAAAAGCTATTATTCATTGTTATTGTTATTATTATCATTATTATTGTTATTCAGTGGCTGGGGGATGTGAGAGGGAGAGATAATAAATGTTCATGTAAAATATAAGATATGCTATGTCATAGAAATTCTTTTTTATCCCCTAAATTAAAAATAAAATAAAAACAAACTTAATAAATCGCAATTATGCCATTTTAAATTTTAAAAAAGAAAGTTTGGGGAGGGAAAGAAAATTATAAGGTAGGAAAAGGATGCATATTACCCACCAGATTAATATAATATATTCCACTCTGTTCAACATTTATTAAATTTCCACTATGCTCAAGGTGCTTTAATTAGTGTTCGAAAATGAACAACAAAAATGAAGCAATCCTATCCTTATGGAGCTTATCTTCTTCTGAAGGATTCATAGATAAATAAGTGCAAAGTATATACAAAGTACACTAAGTATCACAAAGTAATCAAGAAGTCAGGATAAAGGGTAATAGCTTGAGGGGATGGTAAAGTTGAGTTGTTTTGTTTTGTTTTGTTTTTCCTTTAGGATGAAAGACACATGAACATATCTATAAGCAGTAGGAAGGAGCATATGAATAAAGTAATTGGAAAATTAGAAAGAAAATGAGGAAATGATTGATCAGATAAACTCCCAGAAAAGAGAGAGGAAGCTGCACTTTAACAAGGTATCATCCTTAAGAAGAAGGACCATCTCTCTCCTCATAGACTAGAACAAAGGAAGAAAGAAAGGCATATTGTCAAGTTTTGAAGCATAAAAATGAGGTGGAGAGATAATTTATAATCTTTTTAAGATAAAGAACAAAGACTCTCTGCTGAAAAGGAAAGGGATGGGTAGTATAGATGATGTGAGGAGAGAAGGTTCTGCAAAGGAAATAGCCACTGGAAAGAATTTCACAGAGAGACAATCAGAAGAGATTGCCTTTCAGTTTAATTTAGATTTCACAAATTTACAACTTGTTGGTATGACTACATCTTTTCATAGCAAAAGGAAATAAGAATCCTTCATGTTTCATACATCCTAAACAATGTGGATACCATATAGAGTATAAAAAATGAATGATGAATGGTGATTTACTACTGAGGCAATACAAGAACTCATTATTAAATATAATTTAATTCTATATTCAGAGAAAGTACATTTTGCCAGTGCCAACATACAGTGCTTATCTGAGATATGTTTCTTGTCCTAAGGGACTTAACAGATTGTGTAGGGGTATCAGGCACCAGAGTTATTAGAGTGATGAGATAATCACAGAGTCCAAGATATCCTAAAAAGATTGGGTCATGTAGAAGGAACAACAAGGTACATTTTGTGAAATGATAAATAACCTAATTCAGGCTTTTGTACTTTCTCTGCCATCCACTACTTTCAAAGGTAATATTCTTTATAGTGGGGCAGATAGGTGGTGCAGTAAATAGAATATCAGATTGAGAGTTAGGAGGATGCATCTTCCTAAGTTCAAATTCAAGCCTCAGAAACTTACTGAGTGATCCTGGGCAAGTCACTTAAACTTGATTGCCTTGATGGGAAGAGAAGGAAGGAAGGAAGGAAGGAAGGAAGGAAGGAAGGAAGGAAGGAA
>JAJPUD010000429.1:597978-613235 GCA_023553655.1 Myrmecobius fasciatus | reverse complement strand
AAGGAAGGAAGGAAGGAAGGAAGGAAGGAAGGAAGGAAGGAAGGAAGAAAGGAAGGAAGGAAGGAAAAGAGAAGGAAGGAAGGAAGGAAAGAGAGAAGGAAGGAAGGAAAAGAAAATATGCTAGGATTAATTAATGTCTATGCTTCAAGGAAAAGTATATAGAATGCTTAAACAAAATAGAACTTTGCTTCATTTTTCCATTATTAGAAAAATCACTTTTTTCTCAACTTAAGGAGTTTCTCAGGGAAGATGAAGATGCTAATCCATTTTATTCTTTAAATGTCTACTATAATATTTATTTATCCCTAGTATCTTTGGATCGCCAAATCAGGGAACTGCAGGATCTCAAGTTTGGAAGGGACCTCATTCTCCATTTAGTTCAATCCATACCTAGGTAAGAATATCTCTTTATGATGTCTTTGCAAAAAGTTCATCTAGCAGCCACTGAAAGAATCCCAGGGACTGGGAATTACCCACTATACTTTGGAACTACTCTAATTGTTAGAGTTCTTTTCCTTATACCCAACAGAAATTTATCTCTGTGAAACTTCTATCCATTATTTCTAATTTTGCCCTTTGAGGCCAAATAAGCAAATCTAATCCCTATGTCATATGACAGCTCTTCAAATACTTAAAGATACCACCCCACTCCTCCCAATAATTCCTACCTTCCAACATTAAGATTTCCCTCATCCAAGCTGAACTTTCATTACTCCTTCAACTAATCATGAGATGACATAGTCTGCATTCACTTCATGATCACCCTCATCGGTACAAATTTTGATTTGCCAAAAAATTCTGTCCTGCCTTGTTATTCCTATAAATAAACCAATTCTATGTGCTTCACACTATGCTTAGCATTGGGGGGAAATAAACAGCCTTCACCCTCATAAACTTTACATTCTAGCTAAAGACACTATATTTACATCTAAAAATACAAACTTATTATAGTTACAAAGGAGAATGGGGGAAGGGTGTCAGTAATAGATAGGGGAATCAAGAAAGATGGTGTTTAAACTGAGATTCTAAGAGGCAAGAAGTGAAGAGAGAATGCATTCCAGTCCTGGACAAAGGTATAGAAGTAAGGATTGTAATGCAATAGAAGCAGCAAGAAAGCTAGTCTGGCTGGATCAAGGAGTGAGTGAAAGGGGGGGGTTATGGATAATAAATCTTCAAAGGAGGATCAGAGTCAAGTTGTGAAGGGCTTCTATTGCTAAACAAAGGAGGTTTTGTGGGGTTTTTTTTTTCAAGTAATATCAGGTGGTACTCTCTAAAACCCAGCACTTTTGACTTTCTTTCACTTCTAGTTGGTGGTCTTTTCCAAATCATACTGTCATTTTTATCTACTGTGAGATAGCTCATCTTCTTCCAGTTTTATGTGTTCCTGTGTTTCTCTAGGTGGCACTTCCCTTGTGTATCCCTCAGGGATGGGTGAGGATGATAAATCTGCTCTTCTTTAAGAGTCACCCATAATCAGTTTACTGAGATCTGGCTACAGAGATGAAGCTGCATATGGGGCTGTCTTTACTTGAGACAACATTATCATCAGGAACATCTTCTGCTTTCTGTTGGGGCCAGCTTCACTTCCTCCTTTTAATCAGTCATATGTTTCAGCTTGTTTTTGGTTCCCCCAAACAGCAATGTGGTGACATCATCACCACATGCCCCCTATTTCAGAAAACTAAAGATTGGGGTATTTTCCCTCCTCTGTTTCATTTCCCTAATCAGGTCTCTCAGTGTGACCTCTCCCTTTCAATATCCCTTTTTCCCCCCTCTACTTTCAAACAACTAGGCTTAAAATAATAAGAAGAATAACCTTCAGCCCCTATTTACAAATCCTATCCACTGGATCCTGGATTGGATACCCAGATCCTACCCAGCTCTGGTTTACCCCTCAGGCAGTTCTGATCCCACTGTTTTATGTTTTACTCTCTTCTTCATACATAACACTCCATGGAGTTGTTCCAGCTATCCCCCATAATTGGATTACTCTCCTTCATCATCACCTCTTATTTTCTTTCATTTGCTTCAGACTCAACTTAAGCACTACCTTCTTTGTGAAGAATTTTTATTTAATTCACTCAATTACTATTGCCTTTATCCCAAGTCACCTTATATCTCTGTGATATATGTGGTTATGTATAAATATGTATATGTGTATGGAATAAATACATACATACAATATACACACATATGTATCTAAACCTATTGTTCAATTGTTTTAGTCATGTCCAACTTTTTTTGTGACCTATTCGGGTTTTCTTGGCAGAGATACTAGAGTGGTTTGCCATTTCCTTCTCCAGTTCATCTTATAGATGAGAAAATTGAAGCAAACAGAATTAAGGGAATTGCCTAGGGTCACACACCTGGTATCTTAATGATGGATTTAAACTCAGATTTTCCTGACTCCAGGTCTAGCTCTAGCCACCTAGTTACCTCATCTGCACACACATACACACACAAGTTATATATATAAGATATATTGACACATATGTATATACACATATGTGCACATATATACACATATCTAAATACACACACATATACCTACCTATATACATCTATTCTATCAATTAAATGTAAGCTCCCTGAAAAATGTTTCACTTTTATCTTTGTAGCCCTAATGGCTAGAAAAAGTACATAATAAGAACCTAATAAATGTTTGTTGGTTAATCAAGTGATTCACTCCCACTCGACCACTTCTAATACTCAGGTTTGACTCAGTTTTCCTTGTTCTTTTTACAAAAGAACATAGAGTTCACGCAGCTAGAAGCATGAGAATTGTAGGTAGAAGGAACCCATATAGTGTCATACCTTCATTTTAAATTTGAGGAAATTGAGGTCCAAAGAGGTTAGATAATTTGCCCAAGATCACGTACATAGTAGGTCAATGAATCATAGAATCACAGATTTAGAACTTGAAGGGACCTTAGAGAACATATAATCCAAATTCTTCATTTTTTAGATAAGGAAAATGAAGCTTAATGACTACATAAGGTCACACACCTAATAAGTGTCAAATGTTGAGAGATTTTCTCTTCCTGATTCTTAGCAAAGCATTCTATCTACTAAATCTCTATAATTGTTATCAATAAAACTTATATGCATATTGGCATAGGAGCACATATTTGTAAATATTATTGTTAATCTACATTGATAGAGGGAGTTTTTCTCATCAGGTACTCCCTTCATCAGAGCTCAAACTGGCCACCCACAGGCCAAATGCTGCCCACGCAAAAACTCCCAAGTAGGGTTGAAACCAGATTAATTGAAATTGGTAAATGTTTAGCAAAATAAATAAAAATACAATGCAAAATAGATAACATATAGACTGCCCTGGTTAGTGTTGATTTCAGCTAAGGTTTGGACACAGTTCTCAACTCACCAAAGAGAAAGTCATCCAGCTCGCAGCAATAAGTCAAATGAGAAATTGTTTTTCCTGGATCTTCCACAGTAAAGAATAGTGTTGTCTACAGAGTACCAAACAACTATTTTGTGCATGTATATGTTTGTGTTTGTATTGGGCGGGGGGGGGGAGTTTATGTGTAGAGGGTTTTGTTTGTTCAATTGTCTATTTGTTTTATTTATTTTTTTATTTTTTTAGTATCATGTTAACATGTCCAAAATTAAAAGGTTATATCTTCATGTGGTATGACTCCAAGTACTGAAGCAACTGCCACATGTGTTTGTGTTTTCTCTGACAGATGGAGTGGTTTCCAAGTAAAACTTGTTAGCTTCTATAAGAAAAGCATTTCCTTGGAAAAGAGCTGGAGAATGTGTACTATGATTTCATCATTAAGCTTTAGAATTTGACAATCTATTATTAAGTTTCTTCCATTCATAGGTCTCAGGGGATGAGTAGATCCTTATGATAGTACTTTATTCATTCTGTTGATCTTTTAGGCAGTGAGTGGGTCTTTGTGACTGTTTTTGATTTTACATCTCACGTATTGATGCTGTTAATGCTATTTCTTAAATATACCCTCTAATTCCTATATTTAGTTTTATCCACTATTTCCCTCTTTCTTTAGGTCCTTTCCAGCTCTGAATCTGCAATCCTATAACCTCTTTCCTTTTAATTATGTACAGCTAGTCATTTCAATCAGGTCTGATTCTTTATGATCCCATTTGGATTTTCTTGATAAAGATAATATTTCCTTCTCCAGATTATTTTACATATGAGGATTGAGGCAAACAGGATTAAGTGATTTGCCCAAGGTCAAACACCTGATAAATGTCTGAGACAAGGATTGAACTCAGGAAAAATGAATCTTCCTAACTTCAGGTCTAGCACTCTATCCACTATGCCACTTTAAGGACATTAACAACAATTTTATCTTGAAAAATTACCAATCATTGCCAACAGCACAGTATAAAAAGTTGAAGTGAGATAAGGTTAACACTGGGTTAACTAGATAGTATAGTAAATAGCACAATGGCCTTGCAGTCAGGAGGACTTGAGTTCAAGTCTGCCTTTAGACACTTGATACTTACTTCTAATTTGGAATGAATTTCATTCAGAGGTAATGGAAGATTCCTCACTAGAGGTCAATCAGAGACTAGATGTTCAAATGTTTCTTTTTTAGATATGAGTTGGACTATGTAACCACTAAAAATCCAACTCTGAAGTTCCCCGATTTTGAATAATCCTCTTACTTCTTTCTGTTTCCTTTCAATTTGATGGGTCCAAAAAGGCAAGGAAAGTTGTGGGCTTTTTACCATGTTCATTTTTAAATAGCTCTGGAAAATCTTTCCTGGCTTTTCCCCCATAAGTATTTAGAATCTAAAATTACAAAACTGTTTGTCACTTTGATCATGACCTAGTCCCAAAGTCACAGAACCTCAGAGATGGAAGAGTCCTTAGAACCAATTATTTGTTCTCCACTCAGACTCAGATCTCCTCTACCATATACTATAAAAGTGCTCATGGAGACTTTGATGGAAAGACTCAGGTTATGGGGGATGCACAAAATCCTAAGGCATTCTATTCCCCTCTCTACCTTACCACTATTCTTTCCTCTAAAAGCATCTTCTATTTACTTACACTGTATTTGGCTGGGATGTACAATTTTTGAATGTTTTCCACTCTGCTTGAGCTCCTGGAAGAAAGGATCATGGTTCTTTCTTGATTTTTTTTTATTTTTTTTATTTATCCCCAGTGCTTAGCACAGTGTCTGAGACACAGTAAGTGTTTAATAAATGCGTGTTGACTAATTAACAGAATCCTTGTGACCTAGTGCCAGAAGTGAACATATATATACTATAAAGTTGTCTGACCACACAAGAGGACAATGGAATTATCAGCTCCCTTGTTCTTTTTAAAGAAATTTTAAGATTGAATTAGCTTAATAAGCTTGCATAGTGCACTGATGACTATACAATACACTAAAACCACTACGTATTTTTATATGAGGTATTATATTAGCCACATTTCCATAATATTACATTTATAAGATTGATATTTTGGCCTTAAAGCAGAATTATATTTATCCCTATCAAGCTTCAGTTTACTAGGTTCATTTAAAAATTCTAGCCCATTAATTGTCTTCCCATCAATTAGCTATCCTTCCCCACTTCCTGCAGTTTTGTATCAGCAACTAAAAGTTCATATTGCCTCTAGGATCAATTATGAATCTCTCTGGCCTTTTAAAAAATGGATTCTACTAATCTTTGCTGTTTTATTAACCATTATTTTTCTTGATCCACTCTATAATTCAGGCAAACTAGTCTTATTGCTGTTATTCTCACATAACTTTGCTTCTACCACTTCTAGCATGGGCTGTCCCTCTTGATTATATTCCTTCTTCCCCGTCACTTCTTAGAATATGGAGCTTCTTTCAAATTTAAGCACCACTTTCTACAATAAGCCTTCCCTGAAAACTCAACCATTATTGTCCTCCTCCCTTATACATGTACATATTATCTCTTTGTGAAAACAGGGACTGTTTTGCCATTATCCAGCCTAGTGTCTACAACATAGTAGACACATTATAAATATATGTTGGATTGGATTGATACCAATATCAAATCATTAATAACAAAACTTTTAGTCACTCACTCAACCTGTTCAAAATACATTTAGTTATACTGTTGTCTATGCTGTCTCTTTATCTTGTCAATAAAGATAGCACAAGATTTTGTTAAGATACATTGTGTGAACACCTTATTACCCTTTTTATCTATAATTCTATTTGTCCACATGTAATTTCCTAAATATTCTGTGTCTCACTCTTAGACCAAAAAACACATCTTTTCTTTTTCTTAGTTCATATTTCTTTTTCCACTCTTTAGCCCCCATTAAGAAAGAAAATCCCAGAAAATACTGTCTTCTTAATAAATCAAAGACAATAAGAGCACTAAGAACCATGAGACATTATAATAGGGAAAGTACACTAGAATCATGAATTTTGTTGGCCATACATTTTCTCCACACATATCTTTTCTTGACTACATACTTTCTTTATTATTCATTCCCTCTCCTACTGCTCCTGTAGTAATCTGTAGAAGAATATAATCCTGAATATATGGGGAATACTTTTGTCATTTATTGTGCTTTGCTGTTTAAGTAAATGTCTTTTGACATGAATCAGTATCTCTTCTGGTTGAAGAAATAGGGGCTCATAAGCTATGACTTTTTAATAAAAGCTGATCCAAAATGAGTATTAAACCTAGAATATGTTTCATTGGTCCCATGACTGAGACCAAGGAATATTGATTTAAGTGGTTCAACTCAACAAAGCATTTACTACCTACTATATCCACTAAGTCTACTACTATATTCAAGATAATATGCTAGGGATTGATAACACAAAAACCAAACACAAGAGTTCCTGCCTCCAAGAAATTTATTGATATCACGTAATAATTGCTAAGAATTGCTTAGATGAGTCCAGATTCCCACTTAGTACCACATGGATTTTCAAATCTGATATAAAGAAGCATAAGACCCCAGAAAGAAAAAGGAATTACTTTGTCCTTTATCACAGAGATTATTATTTAATTTTGCCATAGTCTTTTTTAGAGATATTCAACTTATCTCTCTGACCCTCATTTTTTTGCTATGGTTCCCAATTCTCCTCTATTTGGGAAACTATTATGCATCTAAAACCTCCTTTTCTCTTAAATATTCCTCTTTTATCTGTAATAAAAAAAAATCCTATGGATTTAATTAAGATTAATTACCAAATGATGTTTTCCCATTAGGGAGAAAGCCCAAGATCTTGATATCATTGAATCAAAGTTAGTAGGTTATTTCATATCAAATATTTACCTGGCACCATGTTATGTCCAAGTGAAAGACATGCTGGCTAAGACTTTCCTTTTGGGTAAATGCCATCTGTAAGAGTTTGTCAGATTCCTATGGGCCACACCCAGTATTTAATATACTGTCCCAAACTCTGCCTACCCTATCATAATAACTACTTTCCCTTCCAGAGAGTAAGCTTCCATCATCTTTCATTTACTCAACTGAAGGGTAAAACCACTAACAATTCAGAAGCAGAACACTGGTCAGAAAGAGAAGGGAAAAAAGTCTTAAAATATGGCCTTAGCTTGTGGTATTCCATGACCACAAACCAGACTGAGAAATAGGATTTGTTCTCAGTTTCTAAATATGCAAAATAACTGTTTCTTCTAAAATAGGGTCATTTCAATAGAGTAGAATATTACCAAGATGGAGGAATGGGGGTAACTAGAAACATAAATGAATATATTAAAAGTGGTCAGTTCAAGACAGTATTTATTCAAATAACTAGCATAAAGTTGTCTATGAAGACTTTCTTATAGGATCAGAAATTAAAAGCTGGAAAGATCTTTACATCTAGTCATTAGGGAATATTATTATTAGTTCATTAAGGGGAAAGGGAATAAGCATTTATGTAGCACTTATTGTATGCCAAGTACTATGCTTTGAAGTCAGAGGGCAATCATTCAAATTTTGTATCTGCAACATACAAACTGTGTGACGTTGGGGATTAATTTCTCCAGGACTTATTTTCCTCACTTTACAAAGAAAAAAGTTGAAATATATAGTCTTTTGGGTCCCTTCCAATCCTTAATGTATATTCTTATGATCCTTTTCCAATTCTCATTCTATGGATAAGAAAGCTCAGGCCAAGAGAGATCATAGAATCACAGAATTAGAACTAGAATGCATCTTTGATATCATCTAACACCCTCATCTTACACAAGAAGAAAACCAATGCAGAGAAAAAAAAATCAGTTGAGTTGGCCAGGATCACACAATTAGGAAATGTTTAAGATAGCATTTGAACTCGTCTTCTTGCTTCTAGAACCAGCATTCCATCTACTATATTACCTATTAATCCTTATTAGTCATTTCAGTCATGTCTTAGTCTCCATGATGCCATTTGGGGTTTTCTAGGCAAAGATACTAGAGTGGTTTCCCATTTTCTTCTCCAGCTTATTTTGTATTAATAATAATTTCTCTCATATAGATGAGAAAACTAAGGTAAACAGAATTACGTGACTTGTCCAGGATCATACATCTGGTAAGTGTCTGAGGCTTTAATTTGATTTGAATTAATATCTTCCTGACTCAAGGGCTGGTGGTCTATCCACTACACCATCTAGTGCAGGATACATAAGTTTGAACCTTACTTTAGACACATAATAGTTATGAGATCCTGGGGAATCACTGGATAAAATTGTGCTTATTTTTTCCTTGTCTTTTTCTTTTCTTGTCACTTAAAAGATATGTTATTTGTTAAATTAGATGACTCTCTGGAAAGGGGAAGGAGAAGGATACTGGATGAGTGGGTAAAGGGAACTATGATGATGTAACAAGCAAAAGACATCAACAAAAGTTTGGTTTTGGGGGGTTTTTGGTTTATTTTGTCTTGGTTTTTTGTTGTTGTTGTTGTTGTTGTTGTTTTTAACAATAGAAAAGAGGGCAGCTAAATGGCACAATGGATAGAGGACCAACCTTGAAGTTAGAAAGACCTGAATTCAAATTTGACCTCAGGTACTTAATATTTCCTAGCTGTGTGATCCTGGGCAAGTCACTTATCTCCAATTGTCCCACTCCACCCCCTAAAAACACAATAAAAGAGAATTCATGTACTGAGTGAAATGAGCAAAATCAGGAAAACATGGTACACAGTTAACATTGTACAACAATCAACTATAATAGACAGCTCTTCTCAACAGTACAAGGAATCAAAGAGAATTCCAAAAAAATTCATGATAGAAAATACCATCCATATCCAGAGAAAGAACTATGGAGTCTGAATGCAGATCAAAGCATATTATTTTTCTTTTTTTGTTGTTGTTGTTGTTGTTGTTTCCTTTTGTTCTGATTCTTCTTTCACAACATTACTAATATGGAAATATGTTTAATATGATAGAACATAACCTATACCAGACTGCTTGCTGTCTTGGGGAGAGAGCAGGGAAGGGAAGGAGAAAAAAATTTTGGAACTCAAAATTCTTACAAAAATGAATGTTGAAAACTATCTTTACATGTAATGGAGGGGGGGAAATACTATTAACTGAAGAAAAAAGAAAATAAATCATTACTAAGATACCCAAATTCAGATTGCAGAGGGCTGATGGGCAAAGTATATTTCCTCCCCTTTCTCAGATGAAGAGAAGTGGTAGAAAATAGAAGCAGAATAGCGTCAAATATGGTCATTGTGTCAGGAGGTTTTCTTTAAGTGGTTTCCATTGATTGTTATGATGAAGGGTCTTTTCATTTTAAGGAGAGGTTATTTGGAAGTGACAATGATATCAATAAACAGTCATCAATAAAACAAGAAGAAATTAAAGATTAAAAGAAAAAAAAAGAAGAGAATAACTACCAAATCTTTTTTTTAAAATCTGAAAAAAACTGTTTAGTAACCTACTCTCCTGCTCAAGACAAATCTGGGTCATTTCAGTATAATTGAGGCCTGAAAATGTGCTATGCCTTCAGCTGCCTTAAATTCCCTTAATAAGCAGTCTGCAGAACTTTCCCCAACATCAGGATCATTTGATAGGAAACCTAAGTTGCCTGGTCAGTCTTAAGGAGTGAGACTCCAAAGAAATTGAACACACATTTTCAAAACTTGCAATCAGGGGAAGTAAAGCATCCACCTTTATAGATTAACAGTGCCATGCCTTTCACATGGTAGACATTCCATGAAGTATCCTATTGTTTCAGTTCCAGGAGATATATGACGGTGCTACTCAGAAGTAAGATCTAGTAGATGTAGGTTCAGAAGATGGGAGCTCCACCTCCAATACTTTGTCCTTTTCTGGCTTTGGGAAAGTTATTTATCTGCCTGAACCTCAGTTTCCTGGTTTGTATGATGAAGGAGATGAACTGGATGACCCAAAAGATCCTTTCTGCTTAGGTATTCATCTGCAGATGATTTCACTTCTCAGAAGCCAATGAGGGAAGAAGGAAGGCATGAGCAATCAGAGCATCAAGTTCAGTTAAAGTCCAGAATCTAAAAAAGGCTTAAGATGTAGACAGAGGGTCACAGCTATCCGCTGGATTTTTCCATTACTTCAGAATGTGTGGCTTCAAGTGCTAAATCCGATGATCTGCCATGGTTACTTTTCACAGAGAGTGACAGACAGACAGACAGAAAGACAGACAGAAAGACAGAATTTACAATATAAAAGGAGAGGGAGAGGGAGAGATATAATACACATGTAAAAATACAAATATACAACACAACACAGATCTTCACATAAACATGCAGGATCGTTGATTTAGAATTGGAAGGGATTTGAGACTTCATCAAATTCAGATGCTTTATTTTACAAATGAGAAAACTGAAGCCTAAAATAATAAAGTAACTAACCTAAAAGCACATAAGCAGTAATCCTGTTCCCTTGACTTCAAACCTAGTGCTTTTTTTTGCTATAGTGAGAAGGGAGAGAAGAAGAAGGCAGCAAGCATATATTAAGGGCCTTCTTTATGCTAAATGCATTATAAATATTATTTCATTTTATCTTCAAACAATCCTGAAAGGTAGGTGCTATTTTTATCTCCATTTTACAGTTAAGGAAACTGAGGCAGGAAGAAGTAAAATGAGTTGCCCAAGATCACACAGGTAGGAAGTGTCTGAGGCAGTATTCTAATTTTCTAACTCCAGGCTCAGTAATCTATCCACCGAGTCACCTTATTGCCTCAATGCATACAAAATACTACAGACATAATACCCTTATGTATACAGATATGGTACACAGACTAAATACTCAACATAATATACAAACTCACATATGCACAACATAATATAGAACATATCACATGTACATCACACATCAATCGTGCTTAAACAGCGAAAAGTGCAATGAGATACTCAACAGAGACTGTTGTGACCATAGCATCCAAATGTATTTTTCCAACATTGACTGTTTCTTTAAATATTTCATTGAGTAGAACAAAATGTAGCTTTGAAGCTGTTTCTGAGACAAAGGGTTCCTAATACAGATGCAAAGGACTGTTTTTTTAGCCATAGATTACATGTACCTGAAAATTGCACCTAATGTTAAAAACAGGTGGTGATAGCTTCAAAAGAAACCAAATAGCCAACTATTCAATCCATATATTCAAACACTCATATCCAATAAATATCTATGGAACAATTTACTCTGTGTTAGACACCAGCTGTTAGCACAGTTCCTGGTATACAGTTGGTGTTTAATAAGTGCCAGTTGATTTTGTTAGCCTTTGGGGATACAAAGACAAAAACTGCCCTTAAAAAAAGCTTATATTCTAATAGAGGAAACAATGTGTACTCATATATGAAAATGAATAAAAGGCATTTTGGGCTTGTGACAGTGAAAGCTGGAGGATCATTAAGGTAGACATAGAACACCAAGAGCTATCCTCACTTGCAGGATTGGCAGGTGCTATAAACTATGGCCTGAACTAAGTCCCCAAAAAAAAGAAGACTTGCAAATTGAGTTTAAGGATCTCCAAATGTAATTATCATCAACTTGATTGCATTGAAGCCTGCGACAGGCAGGATAAGAGAGAATTGGAGGAGACACAAGACAAAGATACAAAGAAAGAGACACACATTGAGAAACAGAGAAAAAGAAAGAAACTAAGACAAAAACAGAGAGAAAGGAGAGGCTAGACTTGAATTCATAAAGTCAAGACTTCCTGACTCCAGACCTGGTACTCTATCCACTTTGTCATCTAGCTGCCAAGGCAGATGAAGACCTAAGGCAAACAGAGTTAAGTGACTTGTCCAGGATCACACAGCCAGTAAATATAATGAGTAAACTCAACTATTTACTGGCTGATTTCCAGGTTTTTATTCAGGAAGATGTCTTCCTGACTCCAGGCCCAGTCCCCTCTCCACTATATCACTTGCGTACCTTATTTATGTTCCCAGCTTAGTATAAAATCTGGTACATGGTAAGTGCTTAATACATGCTTTTTCAATTCATTCACATTTTCATTGATTTTCATTCATTTCTCCAAATAACTGTGGTATCTGGGCTCCATAAAAGTACCATTCTTAAGACTTTAGAGACTTTGACACCTGAATACAAGTTCTAGAAGATCTTACTAAGCCCCCAAAGCTTTGCATTCAAGTTTGGTTTGATGGACAGGTCAGGAAACAGAGAAATCCATCAAATAAATATGACATGAGAATGAAAATAATAATAGCTGATACTTCTATAAAACCTTCAATTTGCAGAAAGTGCTTTCCATATATAATCTCAATTGAGTTTCACAATTAATCTTGTGTTTTATTTAGTGCCTTTTTTTTTAAAGCTTGCAATATAGGCTCAAGCTGATAGTGAACATATTCCTTCATGGGTCTGAGTAGTAAAGGTTGTAACTATTAAATATTGGATGAATAATTGCTGGATTTCTGGTTTTTGAATGATTATTCTAAATACTATAGACATTAATAGCTCCATTTTAAAAATGAAAAAATCAAGCTGGAGAGGATCGCACAACTAGCAAGTGTAAGAAATGTGATTTTAATAGGGCTCTTTTTGTTTAAAAGTCTAGTGATTCAGTTGAATCCAAAAAGCATTTTAAGGCCTAGTATACATCAGGAACTTTGCTAGGCATTAAGAATACAAAGAAGGATATTAAACACCCTCAAGAAATTTAAAGTGTCTTGGGAGAGAAGGGGACAGTAAGGAAGGAGATGAGCATGTAATAACAATAGCAAGCATTAATGTATCATTTTAGTTTTGCAAAATGCTGTTTTCTCATTTGCTTCTCAGAACAACTCTATGAGGTAGATATTATTATTATTATAATACCCATCTTACAGATGAGAGAGCTGAAGGTGAAGATGGTAAGTGAATTGGTCAGTATCACACAGCAAGTCAGTATCTGAGGCAAGATTTCAGCACTCTGTCTACTATGCCCCCAAATGTATGCAAGTTTTAACACAGAATTCCTTCTGTGTTCAGACTATGTGGGCATGCTCACCCCTACTTCCTGAAGAAACCTGATCCCTAAAGAGAGTGGTCAAGTCCTTTTTTTTTTTTTTCTTGAATTCTCTGGCTCTTTACCTCCACTCCATAAACCAGGGAGAAACACTTAAAATAGTTTTGGCTGAAATCTAGGGTCTTCCTAAAAGAGGAGTAGAATAACATTCTTTTTTTTAAATTAAAGCTTTTTAATTGCAAAACATATGTATGAGTAATTCTTCAATACTGACCCTTACAAAGTTTTCTGTTACAAATTCCCCCCCCCAGTCCTCACCCCTCCCCTAGATGGCAGGAAGTCCACTACATGTTAATTATGTTAAAATACTTGACAAATCGAATATGTGTATACATATTTCCACACTTATCATTGTTGTGCAAGAAAAATCATATCTACAAGAAAAAAAAATCAGAGAAAGGAAACACAATGCAAGCAAACATCAGTAGAGAGCATGAAAATGTTATGTTGAGGTCCACATTTCATATCCCTCTCTCTGGGTGTATATGGTTTTTTTCACTGAACAATTGGAACTGGTTTGAAGCATTTCATTGTTGCAGAGAGCCATGTCCGTCAGAATTGATCATCATATAGTCTTGTTGCTGCTGTGTATAATGATCTCCTGGTTCTGCTCATTTCACTCAGCATCAGTTCATGCAAGTCTCTCCAGGCCTCTCTGAAATCCTCCTGTTGCTCATTTCTTATAGAACAATAATATTCCATAACATTCATATACCATAATTTATTCAGCCATTCTCCAATTGATGGGCATCCATTCAGTTTCCAGTTTCTAGTCAGTACAAAAAGGGCCGCCACAAACATTCTTGCACATGTGGTTCCCTTTCCCTCCTCTAAGATCTCTTTGGGATATAGGCCCAGTAGAAACACTGCTGGGTCAAAGGGTATGCACAGTTTGATAACTTTTTGAGCATAGTTCCAAATTGTTCTTGAGAATGGTTGGATCCATTCACAGCTCCACCAACAATGCATCAGTGTCCCAGTCTTCCCACATCCCCTCCAACAGTTATCATTATCATTTCCTGTCATTTTAGCCAATCTGACAGGTGTGTAGTGGTACCTCAGAGTTGTCTTAATTTGCATTTCTCTGATCAATAGTGATTTGGAGCACCTTTTCATATGACTAGAAATGGTTTTAATAGAATAACATTCAATGAACAAATTGCAGTTTGGGTTAATTTATAATAAAAAAGTATGCTTGAAACACAACAGAAAAAGGCTTAAACATGAAGCAGCAATTTATAATTGCTATCATACTCTTCTAGGAAATCTATACATGAAATATGAAAACAAACATTTAGTAAGACCATTGGGTGGGCATTTTCCCTTCACTGAAACTGTGACCTTTTCAAACAATTATTTCAACTATCTATCTTCTGGAAGATTAAATCAAAGATTGACTCCATCCTCTTCTCTAAGAGCCTAGGTTTTAGATATTGAAAGCATCTCTTTAATTTAGCCTACATTGGCTCAGGGTCCAGGAGCTCCTGACTTCTCTAAATCTCAAGGTCTCTGCCAAGACTGAAAATGTCCATCTGGGGATCACTGTTGCATCACCTATTCTCATGGGAAGAAACAGAAAGCAGAAGAGGCCCATGGTCCCCCTTCAACTCACCCAGGCAATATATGCTCCAGCAATTTCTAACAGTTAGCATTGCTGGGGGAGAAGGCAAGAGGGAGAGGGACAGGGAGTGGGGATAAGGAGACTTCCCTTCTGTCCTCCCAGGAAGTGCCAAAGAGAATTTTATAATACTTATTCCAAAGAGGAGGAGGAAGAGAAAAATGAGAGACAGAAACAGAGACAAAGAGAGACAGAGACAGAGAGACA
>JAJPUD010000429.1:571497-591037 GCA_023553655.1 Myrmecobius fasciatus | reverse complement strand
CACACACACACACACACACACACACACACACACACACACACACACACTTTGAGAATATCCTAGAACTGTTGTTGCTTTTTCTTCTCTTTTCATGGAAAATTATGACCTGCCAATGAACTCCCTAAGTCTCTTCCTATCTCACCATCATATGAGGGCCTCAGTTGTTGACCATGGTCCTTCCTCAAGCCCAGAATGACTATAGGGAGTCAATCTTTGTTTCCCACTTTTTGTTTCATTTCAATTCAAATCAATTCTGTCCATTGCAACAACTGCTTGAAAAAATATTGGGAAGCACAAAAGAGTTTTGGATTTAGAGCAAGGGAGATCTGATTTCAGATTTTATGTTACACTATCATCCTGGACATCTCACTAACCTCTTCACCCTAGTTTCCTTAACTGTAAAATTAGGCAGCTGGATTGTCTTACTGTCAAGCTCCCTTCTAGGAGGGTCTAGGTCTTTGACCTCTGAATATTCACCTAAAAGCCTTCTTTCTGGGTGCCTGGGATTCAAAGATCAGCTGACCACAAAATAAAAACACTTCCTATCCTCAAACCTCAAGTCTCCAACGTTACATAGTCTGTGTTCAAGAAACAACTAGGGTGAAAAAGTGGGGTTAGAACAGAAATCCTGACCTCAAGCCGCTTAAAACCGGAAAACCTCAAACTGACTTCACCAAAGGATAGAGGAGAGAAACAGACAGACAGAGACAGGGAAAGAGAGAAAGAGACATACAGACAGAGACAGAAACAGAGACAGAGACAGGGATAAGGAGAGACAGAGATGCACAGAGAGAGAGACAGAAAGACAGAGACAGAGAGACAGACACACAGAGAGAGACAGAGACAGAAAGAGAGACACAGAGAGAGACAGAAACAGAAATATAGAGAGAGAAACACAGACACACACATAGGGACAGAGAGAAAGAGACAGAGACAGAGAGAGACACAGAGACAGAAAGAGAGACCGAGTCACAGAGATACAGAAAGACAGAAAGAGACAGAAACAGAGAGAGAAACAGACACACAGAGACAGAGAGACAGAGCGAGAAAAAGAAAAAAAAGACAGACACACACACATAGAAAAAGAGATAGACAGACAGACAGAGACAGAGATAGACAGACAGACAGAGACAGAGACAGACAGAGACAGAGACAGACAGAGACAGAGACAGAGATAGGCAGAGAGAGTCACAGAGACAGAAAGAGAGACCGAGTCACAGAGACACAGAAAGACAGAAAGAGACAGAAACAGAGAAACAGACACACAGAAACAGAGAGACAGAGAGAGAAAAAGAAAAAAAAAAGACAGAGAGAGACAAAGAGACACACAGAGAAAAAGAGAGAGAGAGAGACAGACAGGCAGACAGACAGACAGAGAGATCAACAAAGGATCAAGTTTTTCAAGATACCTCTACTTAGGGGATAGGAGGATAAAGATTAAGCAATGGAAGAGATAGAGAAAGACTGATCACACATCTAAAGACAGCTAGCTAGGTGGCATAGTGTATAAAGCACTGGGCTTGGAATTAGGAAAATTCATCTTTCTGAGTTCAAATCTGCCCTTACACACTAATTATGTGATCCTGGGCAAGTCACTTAATCCTGCCTCAGTTCTTCATCTGTAAAACAAACTGGAAAAGGAAATAGCAAACTACTCCAGTTACTCCAAAGTCAGATACCTAAGAAGAAAAAAAAGGAGAGTATTATCACAGAATCTAAGATAGGACCATAGGCTCATAGATCCATAATTGGAAGAGATCTAAAACCATAAAGCCCAAATCTGTCATTTTACAGATTAAGAGACTCAAGAAGATTCCATAATTTACCATCACACTGGTAGTCAAGATCAGAGTTGGTATTTAATTTAACTCCATACCAAAGTTGATTGCATGGTATAAAATAAGTTTCAATTGAGGATAGAGGAAGATCCCCAAAGAGAGGAAGACATTTCCAATGGTGTCAAATGCTACAGAAATGTCAAAAAGGTTGAGAACAAGAAAAGGGTATGAGATTGAAAAATTAAGTTGACTACTGCCCATCATGGAGATCTTTTCATTAGAGTGGTGAGTCTGCAAGGAACTAAAAAATGAGTGGGATAGGAGAAATTAAAGAATTTAGAATAGATTTTAAAAAAGAAATCTAATCGTGAAAGAAATGAGAGGATTAAGATGGCAAGTATCAGAGAGTGCAAAATCAAAAGAAAATGGTTTGACCTTTTCTGTGTGTGTTTTTAAATTTTGATTCATTGTTTATTTTGGTTTTAGGATAGGGTAAATCTAAGAGTATTTGTTGACAAAAGACAAAGAGTCAATAAAATAAAGGAAAAAGAAAATAGTGGAAAAAATGAGTCACAAAAAGAGTAAGGTCATAGGGAAGTCCAGAGAAGAGAAGGACAATAGGACAAATAACAAAATTATCCATTGAAAGAGAACAGGCAGCTCATCCTCTAAAACTGGAGGAGAGAAAAGATCATGAGTGAAGACACAGAGAAATATTGATATGTAGAAAAGGGGAGCCCAGGAATATCACAAGAGTTCCCCAACTCAATGATTGACAAGATACTGGTTTTAGATTAAGAAGCCAATTGTCAAAAATCCCATCAATTATATGTAACCTTGGGGTAAGTGATTTAACCTCTTTTACTATCATCTTCCTTATTTATAAAATAAAATAACAAACAATATTAATAATAATAAAATATTTATAAAATAATTGAACAAATGGCCCCTTAAGCCCTACTAGGTCTCAATCTATACGGTAAGTTTGAATTCTGGCTCTACCACTCAGTAGCTAACTCTTACCATTTATTTATTTCTATGATGAATTTCCTCATCTCTCTTTTGGTATTAAATAGTAGTTAAGTTTCATTCCTGCTCTAAATCTATGATTCTATTAATTTTAGACAGATGCTTTAAATTTCTACAGAATGAAACTAAACAAAGATTTAAAGGATGTTATGATAAGCTTCTCCATTCTATTTCCTCCTCCCCCTCTGAGACCTTCATCATCTGCTAAGGGGTCAAGAAGAGTGACTGAGGTAAAATGTCTAATGCAAAGAATACTTATTCTTGGACTCAATGAAGGAATTAGATTATCCTCTGCTAGATCTGAATCTATAACCTTAAGATTTATGAGTTTATTTATTTTTCCCATCTCCCTTTTATAACCCAAGGTCCCAAATTATCCTATCCTCCAAGAAGTAGGTTCCTAATTTTTAAGGGAATGAGCTACTTTTCAAGCAGTTCATAATTCTTAGAATTTCATACCTGGAATTGGCTTAAAGTTAATAGAATCAAACTCCTCTTTTTTTTTTTTTTTTTTTTTAAATAGAGACCCAGGGACATGGCCAAGTGGCCTACTTCGTCCCATCTCTGTGTTCTTTCTACTACACTGTAGTTTGCTTGTTGAGCAAGAGGGTGTGTTCAGAATTTGAAGCACTGTGGCTATTAATCTTTCTTTCCTAGGCTCAGAACTCCAAATAAGATTTCCTGATCCTGCCAAAGGGTTTGGCTTTTATGCCTCCTGACCTTCAGTAATGGAATACTTCCCTCCTTGGAATGAGAAAATGAAATCGTATTTTTCCATAGTTGATAAACGATTTCTGGATGCAGACCAGTGGAAAATGACCATGTCCTTATCCTCCTCATTGCACAGCATGCTGAATTTGGTGTCAGAAAACTTGGGATCAATTCTCAGTTCTGCCACTTACTAGGTGTATGATCCTGGGTAAGACACTTTCTTCTGGACTCAGTTCTCCCTTTGGAAATAAGGGGCCCCTTATGAAATGGTTCTCCTTCAAATTCCTTTTAGATTTTTGAGGGGAGGGATGAGGCAATTGAAGTTATTTGCCCAGGGTCACACAGTTTAATTGCCTTAAGTCAAATTTGAACTCAGGTCCTCCTAAGTCCAGGAGTGATGCTCCATCTACTGTACCATCTAGCTGCCTCCCACCATCCCTGCCACTCTTTTACAATTAAAAGGAAATAGTCTAGGGTCTTATCTCTCATTTCACCACACCACGTCACAGAAGGGTAAGAAGGAGCCTAAGAGACCATCAATTCCAACCAATCCATAAAAATAGAATCATCTCTAGAAGCTCACTAATAAATGGCCATCCAGCCTTTCTTTATCTGAAGACTATGGATGAGAGCCAAGTATTAATTGAGGCAGCCAGCTCTCCTTTGGGGCAGATCTAACTGGTAGGCAGTTTTCCCTATATTAAACCAACATCTGTCCTTTTACATTTCCATTAATTGTTCCTAGTTATGCCCTTTGGACATAATCACAACAATGACTAATAAAGCAGCAATAAATATGTATTCCTTTTTCTACAAGATAGAATTTCAATTATTTGAAAACAGACATATGGCCTTGCCTAAGTCTTTTCTTCTTTAGGATAAATAACCCCATTTCTCTCAGCTCTTTTTCACATGTAATGAACTTAAGGTTTTTTATGATCTTTCTTGCCTTTTTGGGGGACATTCTACAATGGCACCTGTTACTGAATAGAGTATTCTAGATGTGGTCCAATCAGAGCAGAGTAAAATGGACTCATCACTGTTTTATTCCTAAATATTTTTCTGTGAGTGTGTGTGTGTGTGTGTGTGTGTGTGTGTGTGGAGGAGGAGACAGAGATAGAGAGAGACACACATATACACAGAGACAGAAAGAGGGAAAGAGGGAGAGAGGAAGGACAGAGGGAGAGAGAGAGGAAGAGAGACAGAGACAGAGAGGCAGAGTGGCAGGGAGGAAGGGAGAAAGGAGACAAAGAAACAGAGGGAGGGAGGGAAGGAAAAAGGGAGGGAAGAAGGGAGGAAGGAGGAAGGGAAGGAGGGAGGAAGGGAGAGAGAGAAGGAGAGGGAAAGGGAAGGAGGAGAGAAGAGAGAGAGAAAGAGAGAGAGAGAGAGAGAGAGAGAGAGAGAGAGAGAGAGAGAAATTCCATCATTAATTGAGTCATTCTGTAATATCCATTTCATTTTGGGTAATATAGAAAGAATGAATAATAAAACATCCAACACTGTTAAATATCTCAAGGATTCTAGTGATAAAACAGGAGGACCCTGACCTTGTCCAATCAGCATTCTGATCAATGAATGACTTATTTGAAGATATACAGAAAAGCTGTCCTCCACTGAAACTATTTGGTCAAACAAGTAAAAAATAATAATAATAAATAAGTTCTTTGCAGTGATAATGGCTATTTCTATACATATCCATTTCGGTTTTCATATGTAATAAATAGATGTTTACGAGCACACATACACTCAAGTTCAATTTTAATTTTGTTGTTGTTGTTTTTTTTTGTCATTATTCTTATTTATTCTCACATTGTGGTTTGATTTATTGTATAGAAGATCAACCATGGAGCCAGAAAAGCTCTTGTTTCAAGTCCTCTTTCTGACAAACACTAGTTGTGTGACTCCTGACAAATCCTTTAACCTCTCAGGGACACTGGCAGCTTTCATCATAAAAAAAAGAAAAATTATCAGTCTGTATGGATGAAGAGAGTCTCCTCTGCTTGAGGAAGTCAAAGGTTTGGAGACCTTACCTCCAGGGGAATTTTTTTTTTAAGTATCTATTTATATTCTTGAATGTGGTTACTTGTTAATGCAAGTTAAAGCAAAATGTCACCCAAACATGTCATCTATACATAGTCATTCAGGCTCCTCTTAAAGACATTCAGTGATAATAAGTCCTAATCATCTGCCTAAAGAAACAACAGCTTCCCTATCACTGAAAGTCTTTAAGTGGAGTTTGTAGACTCCTTATCACTTATGTTTTGGATATGGATTAAACAACCCCCATGGTACCTACAAATTCTGAGACTTTGAGATGCTCAGATGTGGAAACCATTCTTATCAAACTGTAGGATATCATGCAATACATGACAGAATGGAGATTCAAAATAATCTCAATAGATCATAATGGTTTGGTAGAAACCAACAAGATTAAATTTACAAAAATACACAGTAAGTTCTCCGTTTATGTAAAAATAATAATCATGAACAAAAACAGAATGATGGCACTATGGTTTAAGCACCCACCATGGAGTAAGAAAGATCTGAATTCAAATCTAGTCTTAGATATTTACTAGCTTTGTGGCCCTGGGCAAGTCACTTAACCCTGTTTGCCTCAGTTTCCTCATCTGTAAAATGAGTTGGAGAAGCAAATGGAAAACCACTTCAGTATCTCTTCCAAGAAAAATCCCAAATGGGGTCATGAAGACTAAAACGTAACTGAAATGACTCAACAGTATGAAGCTAGACTTGACAGATATGTGTAGTAAAAATATTTCAGTGACTATAAGCTCAGAGGAAGATAATGTGGTGTAATGTGGAATAGAAAGCTGGACTTAAAAGCCAGAAAGACTGGATTTAAGTCCCATCTTTCACATATACTTACTACTTAATCTTTCAGTCCTCTTGGATATATGTTTCTAAGATTATAAATTGTGAATAATTGTTGGTTAAAGGGAGTTAACTAACCTCACAGTTGAGGTCTATAGTTATTAGATATATAGAGTTAACATGCTATATATATACAAGATATATAGATACATATGTATATACATATATACATATATGTATATATACAAGATATATAGATATATAGAGTTAACATGAGCGCATAATGTTATGGAACTGCTCATGGGTGCTTAATTGTTTGGATGGCAGAAGTCATCCTTCTTCTGTTCCCCTGCCTTGGTCAGAGCTCATCTGGAGTACAGTGTTAGGTTTTGGGGGTGAAAAGGAGGGATATTGACTGGACCTAATCCAAAAAAGGACCAGGTGGAAACTAGGTCATAGGAAGAACAATGAAAGGAACTAGGACTGCTTTGCCTGGAGAAGAGAAGACTTAAAGAAGGCATACCCTTAATATTTGATAATTTATCAGGTAGAAGTAAGAATTGGCAAAAGGCAGACAAACAGATAGAAGGTCTAGTAAGGAAATTATTAGTTTAATTTAATGAGAAACTTTTTTTTAGGTAATTATAATTTGCATAAATGAAATGAGTTATTTCACCAGGTAATGAACTTCCTATTATCTCCAGGGTTCAAAAAATCAGTAAGATCATTTATGAAGGATGCTACAAATGGGATTTCTGCACTGCAAGGGCAATAGGACTGGAAGACGACTATTATCTCCTGTACAATAATATAATTCTAGGTGTATGTTAAATATAGTAATTATTTCAGTGATAACACAAAGTTGTAGAGAGAGAACTCACCTTGGAAACAGTAAATGAAACAGATGGATAGAAGTATAGATGGATGGATGGATGGATAAATGAATGGAGAGAGACATAGAAAGGGGAAGAGAGAGAGAAAAAAAGAAAGGAAAAAGTGAAGAGGAGGGAGAAACAGTAGACATATACATACATACACAGGTAGATACGTAGTCAGAGACAGATAGAGACAATGCATTTTTTTTTAGCAAGAGTTGGATTCAAATACCATCTGACACATTCTAGCTATGTGATTTTAGACCAGTCACCATGCCTCAGTGCCTAGGTAATTCTCCTGGAGTTGCAGACCAATTGGCAACATACATATATCTGCAAAATTTTAAAAGGCATGTTATATTTAATGTGAATTATCATTATACAGGATAGGAAGGCATGAATAAGCCCAGATAAGCATTATTGGGGTCAGTAATCCATGTTGATGGGATCATAGATCCATCAGAACATGGAAACATCAAACAAACTGGGCACATTGTTAGTTGGTCAGTTAGTCAATAAACATTGCCTTCTGCAAAGACAGACTCTGAACAGTGTGGCAGTTGCAGCCACCACCAGAAAGAGAGAGAGTCCCCCATCCCCCCTTCTACTGGTACAGAAGCAGAGACAGTCTAATACAATTTGATAATACTGGAATATATGAACCTGGAATATATAAACATATTTTATACATGTGCATAGATCTACCAACCAAATACTGTGGGTTCTTTCCCACAGTTAAAAAAAGTACTAAGGTGTCCCTCAAAACATTTAGTCATTTCTCTATCTTAAATAAATTCATAGACAGCCTCTGGCAAAACTGAGGAGCTGATGGAGTTCATGTGCAGGGCTATTTCTTATTTTTAGCCGTACCAGGATCATCACCCCGGCATCCATCCAAGTCCTGCTCATCCCCCCACTCCCCATCCCTAGACCAGCTCTCTAGACTAGATTAGGAACCTTTCATTTAGCCTTTAAAGTCTTTCACAATCACACTCCAAACTACCTTTGTGGACTGATTCCACATTATTCCCCTTCCAGCTCTCCATAGCTAAATATGCCTATGGCACTTCCACACCCACAGCATTCCATCTTTTGTCTCCATTCCTTTGCAGAGGCAGCCCCTCTTTTTGGAATTCTTTCCCTCTTTATCTCAGCCTCCAGAAATTCCCTGGTATCTTGCAGGTCACTAAGAATACCACCTCCATCCAGAGGCTTCTCCTGTTACTGGTTTTTCTGTGTTGCTCCCTCCCCTTCGCTCATCCAATTAGAGATAAATTTGTGGTTTCACAAATATGGAAATTCAAAGATATGGAAAATGCCCAAGTGAGGAAATTGAAAAGGTAAGGAGGAAGAGGAGGGGAAGGAGGAAGAGGAGGAGGAAGAGGAGGAGGAGGGGGAGGAGGAGGGGGAAAAGAAGGAGGAGAGGGAGGAGGAGGGGAAGGAGGAGGAGGGGGAGGAGGAGGGGGAGGAGGGGGAGGGGGAGGAAAGGGAAGGGAAGGAAGAAGGGGAGGAGGAGGAGCAGACAAAACCTTTGTAATAGATAAAGACAATTAGGCTGACTGTATCCAAAACTATACACTCTATAATACTTTCCTGCTTTTTAAGATACATAGGAACTGTGGTTGCTCCATTCTGGAGAACAATTTGGAACTATGCTCAAAGAGTTATCAAACTGTGCATACTTTCTGAACCTGCAATGTTTCTACTGGGGCTTATATCCCAAAGAGATCTTAGAGGAATGAAAGGGACCCACATGTATAAAAATGTTTGTGGCAGCTTTTTTTGTAGTGGCTAGAAACTGGAAAGCGAATGGATGGTCATTAGTTGGAGAATGGCTGAATAAGTTATAGTATATGAATGTTATGGAATATTATTATTCCATAAGAAATAGCCAACAGGATGATTTCAGAGAGTCCTGGAGAACCTTGCATGAAGCTAAGTGAAGTAGTAGAATCAGGAAAACATTGTACATGGCAACAACAGCAAGGTTATAAGATGATCAATTCTGATGGATGTGGCTCTCTTCAACAATGAGATGATTGAGACCAGTTCCAATTGTTCAGTGATAAAGAGAGCCATCTCACCCAGAGAGAAGACTGTTGTGGGAACTGAGTGTGGACCACATTCTCACTCTTTCTGTTGTTTGCTTGCATTTTATTTTGCTTCTCTTTTTTTCTTGTGCAGCACGATAATTGTATAAATATGTATACATATATTGGATTTAACATATATCTCTACCAAGTTTAACATATATTGGACTACTTGTCATCTAGAGAAGAGTGTGGGGGAAGAGGAGGGAAACTGGAACACAGGGTTTTGCAAGGGCTAAGGTTGAAGAATTGCTCCCACATATGTATTGAAAAATAAAAAGCTTAATAAAAAAAAAGAAAAGAAAAAAGAAATCATCTGTGGCAATTAAAAACAAATTAGGAGGGAAGAACCCACTTCCTGAGAGGGAATTGTTCTTTTCCTTTTCTTATGTACTTCTTACAGAGTATAGCAATCAACAGGGAGAGTATTTACCTCATTTCTTCTCATCACATCAGCAATGGGCAATCAAGAGAAAGTGTCATCCATTAGAAATTTAATAGAGAGTATCATTCTTGTCAGCAGAAAATTGAGTTGTAGAGAATAATAAGCCAAAAAAATAAAAACAATGAACTTCCAAGCAGAGATGCTGTGCCCCAAGTAGCATGGAAACACAATATAGGGTATGAGAGATAGTGGGTCTGAGGCTGGTAATGTTAGAAATATGGAGGTATGAGTTATTGAATTGTCTTGGCCATGCATTCTCCAATATTAGTGTCCCCTATATGTGTGTCTACACTTCTCATTGATCTTACATGTGTGTATACATACATACACACACACTGGATTTACAAGTGTGCTTATTCATGCTATTCTATTCCTGAAAATAGCCTTGTTTTGAGCTAATTGGTTCAACTGGATGACTATTAAGAATAAATATACTGGGGGGGGGGGATTATGAGCTATCATTTTATGTTACTTCTTATACATTAGTAATTTTAAGAAGGGCAGACCATGAGGTTGATGGATTTGAGATCCCTCAAATTATATCAGTTTAATAATTGTCTACATAACATGACCCTTATTTTTTCTTCTTTTATTTTTTAATTAATAGGTTTTAATTTCCAAAATATATACAAAAATAGTTTTTGACGATTCACCTTTGCAAAACCTTGTGTTTCAAATTTTTCTCCCTCCCTCCCATTCCCTTTCCTAGATAGAAAGTAATCCAATATATGCTAAACATGTATAATTCTTCTATAAATATTTCCACACTTATGTTGCATAAGAACAATCAGATCAAAAAGGGGGGAAAATGAGAAAAAAAAAGCAAGCAAACAACAAAAAAGACGAAAATACTATGTTGTGATTCACATTCAGTCCTGACAATCCTCTATCTGGATGTAGGCTCTCTGCATCACAGGTCTATTGGAACTGACCTGAATCACCTCACTGTTGAAAAGAGCCACATCCATCAGAATTGATCATCATGTAATCTTGTTGTTACCATGTACAATATTCTCTTGGTAATACTTACTTCACTTAGCATCAGTTCATAACATGACCCCTATTAAAACAACTACTTGATGTTCAAATTCTTGTGCAACAAAATGAAACTTAATGAAAATCTGGGATGATGCTCATGTTTGAAGATGGAGATGGTGCTGGAGACATATTGCAAAGCACACAATGGATGCTCCAGGCATGGGCATTGACTTGGTAGATCTGGTCCAAATGTTACACATTCCTGATCTTGAAGAATACTTTGTAGTCACCATGTGAGTTTCCTAATTAGTTCCCCTTAGATATACTGGCTTTTCTTTTCCTTGGTGGCAGTTGGGACTGGAGTCAGAAAATCCCAAGTTCAAATACTCCATCAAATACTTACTAGCAGAAATGATCCTGTGCAAGTCAATTAATGTGTCTATTTCAGTTTACTCAACTATAGAATAGGATAATAAGACTAAGAACTTCTTCCCACAGTTGTTATGAAGATAAGATGGGATAACATTTATAAAGTGCTTAAGACAGTCTCTGGCAATTAAAAAAATGTTTGCTCTTTCCTTCCTTCAATTCCTTCAGTTATTTTTCTTACATTTGCTCACTCTGATGTTCAGGGAAAATTAGGGGGAAAAAATCCTCATTTCAAATATATCTGCCTTGATGAAATCTCTTTTTATAAAATCAATTATCTTTCTTCTCATTCTTCTCCTTCTGAAGGTTTTTTTTTTTTTTTTTTTTTTTTTTTTTTTTTTTTTTTTTTTTTTTTATTTTTTTTTTTTTTTTTTTTTTTTTTTTTTTTTTTTTTTTTTTTTTTTGCTTTTTGCTGAGGCAATTGGGGTTAAGTGACTTGCCCAGGGTCACACAGCTGTTACGTGTCTGAGACCAGATTTGAACTCAGGTCCTCCTGACTTCAGGGCTGGTGCTCTGTCCACTGCGCCACCTAGCTGCCCCTGAAGGTTTTTTTTAAAAGAGTAAATATTAAATGGTGCCAAAAGTATTTCAAATATTTACCTGACTCCTATTCCATATCAGACCTGTTTTCATCAATTGAACTTCAAATAGTAGGTTAAACAGATCATGTTTTAAAAAAAAAATTATAGCTGCATAGTTTTAAGATAACCAACCTTTTTTAAGAACTTTAACAAATAAAATCTGGGAAAGGTATAATACTTGGGATACTGAAATTTTTTTAATAAATGATATTTCAGGTTTTTTTTTGATAGTTGAAACAATTAGTTAAGAGTGGATTTACAAAACACACAAATTTGAGGAATATCTAAGTTAGCCAGAAGCTACTGTGATTCCCAAAAGCTTAGGACAGAGAAATCTGCCTACATTTCTGGTTAGTGAAGATTGAGTTTATGAAATAATTATTGCTCAGAAAATAGAAATTAGACCAAAAGGCCACATATGAAATGAACTTAATAAGAGTGAGAGGGGCAATGGGTTCATTTCCCTATAACTTACATGCAGGAAAGAGGTGAACACTAATTCATCCTCTTTAGCATCTTAATTACAATCTGGTCTCATGTACAACAAGGAAAGGGTATAAATAGCTTATGGTAAAAGAACCATTTTCTGGAGAAAAGGAACTCACTATTGGAAAGCCATTTTCAATAGCATTTCTTATGATCTGGCCTTCATCCTTTGCTGCTTAGCAATTTTTTATCATTAATTCATCATTGACTTGAATTAGAGTATAGTTGGCAAGCTTATTGAAGTTACAGCTAGCATGAAGCTAGAAGGGTTAGCTAAGACATGGAATGAAAAAGATGGATCAGAACAATGAGCCAAACCTAATTAGATGAAGTTGAATAGAGATAAATGTAAAGGTCAACCCTTTGGCTCAAAAACTCAGCAGCAGAAGAAGAGAGATATGGCAGCCAAGAGGTGAAGATGATCAGAGGCTACAAAAAGAGACCAGCATCCAGACAAAGAAGGTAAGATCCTACTTTCTTCCACCCTGGTCTGACTATGCAAGAAGTTCAATCTTCTTTTAAGAAAGATACTCATAAGTTTGGGAGCATCAAAAATGGAATGAGACTGTAATACTATAAAGGTTTCATCTTAGTCAGTAAATCAATAAACATTTATTAAGAATCTATTGGATCATAGATCTGTATTTCTATTTCATGATCTGTAAATGAGTAGTTGGAACAAATAGCTTGAGGTCTTTTGCAATAAAGGATTTACCATCTCATCTTCTTATCATCCTGTAAAACAAAATTTTTATCCTAGAGAAGAAAAAACTTATGAAAGACATGAACTCTGACTTCAGAACTCAGAAGACCAAGACTTACAGAATTTCAAAACTGGAAGAGATCTCAGAGTTCAATCCATATCTGAAAAAGAATTCTCTCTAATATGTGTAGCAATTATTCAACTGTCTTTTTTCTTAAATAAATCTAATGAAAATGAACTATCTATCTGATGAGTCAATCCATTCTACTTTAAGATCGCTTTAACTTAATAAGTTTTTTTTTTTTTCTATTTCTTCTTGAAGCGCTAACATGTAGAAAAGGTTTGGGCTTATTCTACTGGGCTGTACAGATCAGAAATAAAAGTAGTGGGAAAAAGTTTTAGAGAGAGGTTTAGATTCAATATATGGAAAAACTTCCTAAAAATTGAACTATCCAAAAGGGAAACAAGGCAGATCCTTTTTAACTCTGAAAGTCTAAAGAATCATAGATCAAGAGCTGAAAGGAATCACAGATTAATTCCTTCCATTGCAAAATGAGAGAATTAGAGTCCAAATGATTTGTGAACATCACTTTGAAAGAGAACATCAAAGGATCAAATTTGATCCCACACCTGACTACAAGTCAATGTGCTTTCCATATTACCTATTTCAAGAAAGAGCTAAGCAGTCACTTACTAGAATATTGTAAAAAGTCTGCCCATTGGACTAGATGGCTTCCAACTCTTCTGTGAATATGAGATTCTGGGATAAACTTCTATCTTGTTCATACCTACTTCTTTCCCTTGCTGCTGTATTTGTTTTGGTAGATTTTATGCCAGCTCCTTGAAGAGTTACTGTTTTTTCCCCTTGTTTTTCTAAAACTGCATTGGTTAAAGAATTCTATATGCTGTATATGTATAGGTAGAATCCTATGCATATAGAATATAAAATTCTATAACTATATTCTATAACTTGCTTAGAGGAAACACTCCATCTAATCTTGACTTAGACCAGAACCATGCTCTCTTTCCTCAGAAGGATTCTTTTCTCAAAAAGTTAATCACCTATAATCACTGGCACCAAGGATGTGGTAGAACTAGTTCCTAAGAGTTTGAGAGAACTAACCGCAAGTTAAAACTTCAATGTGAGCATTTGCACCTATCAGCAAATACAACAAATAAGGGCTCATTTCTCATTTTGTTGATGATGATAGAAATTGATGGGAAAATGTTAATAATATAGATTAAACTTTAAAGTGTATCGTGTAATTTTTTTTTCTGATTTGTACTTATCAGTACCATTTCCCTTAGAATTGCAGCAATGAATAGACTATGAAGAGTTCCACTGTTTCTCAATTAAAGTAATTGAGTATTCAGAATGGCCTCCATATTTTTCAGTCAGCAATCATTCCCCTATTCTCAATTCAAAGAAATACTATGATAATGGGAGTGGTGCTATCCAACCTCCTTATCTATCTATCTACCTTTCTCTTTCTTTCTTTTCTTCTACTTATCTTTCTATCTATCCATCTAACCTATCTACTTATCAATATATCTATCTTTTTCTTTCTATTTTTCTTCCTTCTTTTCTTCCTTCCTTCCTTCTTTCCTTCCTTCCTTCCTTCCTTCCTTCCTTTCTACCTATCTATCCATCTATCTTAATTACTTATCTATTTATTTACATTACCTAGAGAATCCCATTCTTCCATCAAGAAAGATCAGTGACTAGACTACAAGGTATAACCTTAAAAAGCTGCCCAAGGTCCTAAACAACCCAAAGACTCATCCATTTCTGCATCAACGAACACTAAGTGCCAGGGGATAGAAGCAAATAGTCCTGATTTCAAGTCCAGACTTTCAGCCATTGTGTCAGTTGCTGTTGCTCCTGTGATTACTTTCAACTCTTCCTAAGGATCAATAAAATTCCATCTCTTAGCCCAGGATACTTTCATTGACTATCCTCCATGCTTGGAATGTTTTGGTTTCCTTTAAACCCCAACTAAAATACCATCTTCCACAGGAAGCTAATCCCAGCCCCTTTTCACTCCAGTGCCTTCCCTCTTTTAATTACTTTTCGTTTATCCTGCATATAACTTACTTTGTATGTATTTGTTTGCGTATTATCTTCCCCATTAGATTGTAAGCTCTTTGAAAGCAGGGACTGGCTTTTTCCTCTTTTTGTATCTTCAGCACTTAATAGATGGCTTGGCACAAAGTAGGCATTTAATAAATATTTCTTTGTTGATTGATTGATTTGGTTTGTGTCTTAATGAGATGAGTGACATAATGGATAGAAAGCTGGACTTGAGAGTCAGGAAAATCTAAGTTCAAATCTTGCCTCAGATATTTACTAGCTATGTAACTTCAGGCAGGTCATTTAATTTCTTTATGCCTTAGTTTCCCTATTCATAAAATGAGAAATATCCTAATATTCATATCATAAGATGGCTGTGAATATAAAAATGAGATAATATACATAAAGTATTTTACAATATTAAAATATTATGTAAATATTATCTATAAATTGCTATAATATAACAAAATAAGAATATTATATTTTAAGAAAATACAAGTGAGTTATAATACATATTAATTATAATAATAAATAAAATAATATAAATAGCTGTGTGACGATGTATAAGTAACTTAATTTCTCTCAATTTTCTCATCTCTAAAATGGATATAATAATAATGCTTACCTCATAAAGGAGATTGTAAAGACCAAATGAGATTATGTGTGTGTGTATATATATATATATATGTATATATATATATATATATGTGTGTGTGTGTGTGTGTGTGTATGTGCATATATATATACATACACACACACATATATATGATGCTTTTCAAATCATAGAGTTCTACATAATATTTTCTATTATTATCTCCTCTCTCATTCTTCCCCCTGCTTCCAATCAAGATAATTTCTAGGGAATTGCTTTTCCTAATTAAAACCTACCAGTCCTGCATTCTATCCTAAGGTTACAAAGCACTTTGATTAATTAATTCAACCTAAGGCTTGAATGACTCATAAGGATTTTTTTTAACTTCCCATCAGGGTTACTTGCATAAAAATAAGGGACTTTTGGAGACAATGCCTTAATCTAAGGGATGTATCTAATAATGGAATGGTAAGAATTTTTACAATTGCTTTGAGGTACTTTTTTTGAGGTGAAAGAGAGAGATGAAGATTCAGAGGGATATTTCAAAATTCTTCATTTCACACATCCCAAGCAAGTTGGGCAATCAATTATAGGTCAATGGCCTAATAGCTCATAATAGACTTGTTACAAAATGTGTTCAGATATCTTGACTCCTTTTTGCCTTCATGAGAACAAGAGACCTGAATGTTGCTTAAACTGATGGAAGCCACAAATTAAATGCAATATTATGGTATCATAACTTGCTCTCATTTCTTCTGTTTTCTTTCCTTCCTATGACTAAAAGAAATGGACTGTAGTGTAGTGGGCAGAGCATTGGATTGGGCGTCAGGGATTCTGCCATTTTAAAACCAGGCAAATTGCTAGGTGATAAAGATACAAACACAAAAAATAAAATGGTCTTTGACCCCAAGGACTTTAAGGTTTATAAAAAAAAAATTAAGTATGTATATATATATACTATATAGAGAGATATAGAGATATAGATATAGTCTATATATAGATACATACATATAAAATATGTATGTCTATATATGCATTGTATATGTGTATACACAGGTTTGTTTGCAATATCTATCCACATGCGTGTATATATATATGCACAATTTGCATGTGTGTACTATGTGTAGGAATATGCACACATGTAAATAAATATACATGTGTATATGTAGGGATATATAAATATGCATGTTTCTGTGTGTATTTCCATATGTACACACACATGCACAAAAGGCATATTGTTGCTGTTACTGATGTTATTGTTAATTAACATTTACCCATTTTCAGTTATGTCCAAATCTTCATGCCCCATTTTGGGATTTTCTTGGCAAACATACTGGAGTAGTTTTTCATTTCCTTCTCCAGTTCATTTTACAGGTAAAGAAACTGAAGTAGACAAAGTTAAGTGACTTGCCCAGCATCACACAGCTAAGAAGTATCTGAGCCAGATTTGGACTCAGGAAGATGAATCTATCTGATTCCAGGCCCAGCACTTTATCCATTGTGTGTGTGTGTGTGGGTGCATCTTATATAGGTAAGTATGTACATATGTATGTATTTATGTTTATTTATATATTTGTGCAGGTATATGTTATATATAATGTACATACACTGTGTGCATGTGTATGTATAATGGGTGAATATACATGTATGTATAATTTATATGCATCATGTATAATTTATATATATGTGTGTATGTGTGTGTATTGTATATCTATTTAATGCACATATATCCCAAGATGTGTATATATACACATATGATATGAATGCCATCCTGCTCCTTTGTTAACTCTACTTAGATCAATTCCCATTAAATTTATGCAACTAGACAGTCTTGGGAAATTGACATAATTAAAGTTGATAAAAGGGCAGGATGGGATTCATATCACATATACATGCAAGATATGTGTATAAATACATATACAAGCAAGATGTATATATATACATTTCAGTATAAGCTATATATATATACATATATACACACAAAATATGTTTATATATACACAAAGATATCTTGTTTCCCTTAATAAAATACAAGCTTCTTGAGGACAAAAATTGTTTAATCTTATTTTTTTTCTTTATACTACTTAGTACATAGTAGGTGTTTAATAAATGCTTTTGAATGATTTATGTACACATTGAAATCAATAGAAAATCTATAAAAAATAAATACCGAACAATTTTCTTGTGGGAGAGAACATAAGGCAGTTATCAAGAAAGGCTTTATATAAGAGCTAACATTCCAGGTAAGTTTTGAAAGAAGCTCATCATTCCACGCACCCAAAATGAGAAAGGACTGAATTTCAAGCATGAGGCACAGCCTATGCAAAAGTATGGAGGAAGGGGAATGTAATGTTGTTGTTATTTGTTATGGAAAGGGTAAAAAGTAGTCCAGTTTGCTTAGTTCATAGAGTTTAAAAGGAATTAGATAGATCATAGAGTGTAATAAGAAGTAGAATTATTCTGGAAAGAAAGACTGTGCTTTTGTTGTAAATATTTTTAAATGCCAAATAAAGGACTTCATAATTTATCCATGAGGAAATAGGAATCACTGATGCCTCTTGAGCGGGAGAGTGACATCAGTTTGGCAGCTGAGTAGAAGATGGACCAGAAAGCAAAGAGCCTACAATCAGACCACATTGACCTCATCTCCTTAGAACAGAAGCTTTCTATTCTAAACAGGCTCCCATCCAATCATTTAATGGAGTACTATATCCTCTGCTTGTGTTCCTTTAGCATCTCTTAGAATGAAATACCAACAAGAACATCATTCAAAGTTTGAAAATAAGCAAAAAGCTTCAATCATCAATATGAAGATTAGTTTATTTCTCTTCATTATTTTGTTTATTGTGGATCATTTACTTACGGGGGGAAAAAAAAGCAATGCAGCTGAAAGAATTATTAGATTTGGCTCAGAAGACCTCACTTCAAAGCCTGAATCTACTCACTACTTGGGTGCATTAGCCAAGTCATTCAATTTCTTTGTGTCTCAGTTTCTGCATCTGTAAAAATGAGAGGGTTCTAAAAGGAACTTTCCTGCTTCAGGTCAATAGATCCATGATTTTTCTTCTTTTTCATTTTCTTCTGTCTTTTCCTCATCAAAGAGATGGAAAAGGGGGAAAATTTTCAGTATTGTCTCAGAGTTTTTTCCTACTAATCTACTTGTGCATTCCAAACAGCTCACAAGAGCTTTCTGAATCATCTGATCCGATGACACTCAGCTAATAAGCATTCAGTGCATCCTGGATTTCTCAAAGGCAAAATGGGTAAATATTTTTCCTGTTTCAAATTATAAGTAAAATATTTGCATTTTGATATTAATATTTATTGATTTTTGAATTTGGATTGAATTTGGATGAATAGCTTTCATGATAATTTCCAAATCTGGAGAGAAACCTTGTATTCCCAAATAATAAGTTGTGTTATTATCCCTATCTGTTCCCATTTTCTGTAGGTTTAAAAATTCTACAATTACTATGGGAGCCAAAGAGAAATATCCTATCTGTCATTATCTCGCACAGATTCTGGCCCAGCTTCTGACTTCTGTCTAGATTTGAAAATGAAAAAGCTTATCCTGAATAAATAAGTATTTCACTAAATTGAAGTGATTAAAATGAAATGTAAGTCACAGATTCCATTTGCGTATGGAAATAAAGCAAAACTTAATCTTTGCAAGGCTGCCCTGAAGTTAGCTTTTGGACTACACTGTTTTAACTATGGGAGTCACTACCTTTGTATTCTCATTGCTCTCTCATTAACTTGGGTCATTCACTACTAGGTGAAAATTTGCTGATTTTCCTGATGGTTTTCCTTTCCTATAAAGACACTGAATGTTTTTTTTTTTCTTTCTGTTTTCTCTCGGTGTTTCTTTTCTTCTTTCTTCCTCTCTCCTTACATTTTTCCTTCATTCCTTCCTACCCTATTTTCTGTCCTCCTCCCCTTCTTT
>JAJPUD010000429.1:529333-571487 GCA_023553655.1 Myrmecobius fasciatus | reverse complement strand
TCTATTTTTTCTTTCTTTTTTCTTCTTCCCTTCTCCCTTCCTTCCTTTCTTTTTTCTCCTTCCCTGCTTTCTTTCTTTATTATTTCCCTCCTCTTTCCCCTCTTTCTCTTTCTTCCTTTCTTTCCATTCTTTCTTCCTTTTCTTCCTTTCTCTTTTTCTCTTTTCCTTTTTGCTTCCAATGTGTCTGTGTGCTTGGGGATTGACAGGAGGTAGAGGAGGAAGGGAGTAATATTTCAAACCAGCATCCAGATTCCTCTCAAAGGTTTTACTTTTTATAGGTTAGCATAAAAACATGGATAGAATGAAGCCCAAAATATTTTAAATGTGAAAATCAGTTTTAAGTTTGGGGAGATGAACAGAGCCTTTGAAAGCATAGATTTGAATTTAAAGGTTAAAAATTTTACAAACATAGTTAAACAGCGCATAAATTTAAACTCTGAAAGAAAGAGATGTTAGAAGTAATCTGGTTTATTGATTATGAAGAGACATCATAGAGAAATGCCTAGAAGACAGGACTTAATGTCAGGAGGACTTGAATTCATATTCCATCTCCAGCATTTAGTAGTTCAATCATCCTTAGCAAATCATGTAACCTTTCTAAATCTCAATTCTTTTTCTATAAAATGGGAGAGATGGAGAAGGAAATTCAATGATATCAAAGACTTTCTCTGGCTTTATCTAGAATCCTAAAATAGTGGAGAAAAAGGCTGCCATAGTTGCTAGAGTGCTTGCTTACAATCTCTAAGAGAGTTTTAAATAATGTCTCAAATAGATACATGATGCTGGGGTAATTGCTTAACCTGTGAAACCCTCAGAGTCCATGATAGTAATACCGCTATCTCAGGGAGTTATAGTGATGTTAGATTCCCCTGTGTTGAATTCACAAAGACCACATAGTACTGGCAGGTCCAAATTGATTGTGTTGACATCATAAGGGCATCAGAGCTTTAAGATCACAGAGCATTAGAGTAACATATGGGAAGCATTTGACTTAACTTTAAGTCATCGACAGATAGAAGTATATATCTATATCTATATCTATATGTGTGTGTGTGTGTAAATGTCAGTGATCATTAATGATAAACTTAAAACTAGAAGAGGCCCTAGAGGCCATCTATTCCAACTTGCTCCTTTGTTATTTGAAAAAAGTGAGTAAAAGTGACTTTTCTAAGTTCAGGTGGATGGCAAGTCCCTTCAAGTGTATCTCAGTTTTCTCATCTATAAAGTGAAGATAAATTGGTTTTAATTACCTCTAAGTTTTCTTCTAACATTAAATCTACAATCTTCTGTTACTAAATTGTAGAACTAGAATTTGAACTCAAATCATAAGAAACTAAAGCCCATGTTCTTTTCATTGCACTACACTGCCGTTATGGTATACTTTTCAGACTAAATCTTTCCTTACTTGTGATCAATAAATAATTCTGTGTAAGTGTGTATATAGAGATAGATATAGATATGAAATTTGCTTTTATTACTATTTATTTTGATGATTTAGATAGATCTGACATTAATTCAGTTAAGGCATTGAGCCTATTATCAAGGTACAGTAATATCCCTTCATGCTGATGATTGTAGTTTTTCATCACCCAAAGAGTTTGAGAACAGGATCCTAAGTATGAATTCAGGCACTGTATGAACTTGGACAATTCACCTTTGTGCCTTGATTTCCCCATCTGTATAGGAAAGTGTTGGGCTAAGAGATTCCAGGGTCCCTTTTAGTTCTAAATCTATAATCCTTTGTCCTTTTGAACTCTTAAAAAAGAAAGAAAGAAAGCATAAAGTGAGTAGAAGGGGACAAAAATAAAATATAGGAGAGGGCAGTGAGGATCCATGGGAGATATTTCAAAGCTATGTTTTCAGAAGTCAAGTTACAACTATGAATTGCAGAAACATAGTCAAATGAGAGCAGCCTGCCTTGCCACACCCTCAGGTATCACCATGGAAATTCATGACTCCGGAAGTTATTGACAGCTGGTCCAGCTGACATCCCAGAATGCCCTCCCTCCTCCACACTTCTACCAGGGTCTTAGGGACCTCACACCTTAGATTATCCATACTATCCTAAATTGCCCTTGCAGTTGAATTTGACAGCAGTAGTAACAGGGCATTTAAGGTGATATAGGGGTATGGCTATCTAAGATTACTGTATAATTGTGGTAAAACCTAGCTTTTGTTATGTTGTCAGATACTTTTATGTCAGAATTTCAGTCTCCGCCCTCAAGGAACCTATATTTACTAGGTCTAGTTCATTTCCTTATTGGATTGTAAAGAATTGGAGGATGAGGAGACAGCCTTTATCCATTTTATTATTCCAATTACAATCCCTGTGACTTCTTAGATCCAAATAAATACCTTTTTCTTTCCTTTCCCCCAAATATATTATCTCCCACTATTAAAATTTAATTTCTTCAAAGGCAAGGATTGTTTCTCTTTTGCATTTATATCCTCAATTCTTGGCATAGTGTCAGACATGCTATCTATCTATCTATCTATCTATCTATCTATATATATATATATATATATATACATCATTAATTTATTAAGATTATGTCACCTGCAGGGAAGATCCAAGGATTCCGCTTCCAGAAATCAGCCATGTTACAAACTCCTTTATTCATTTACAATGTTAAACTTAATAAATATTTGTAGAATGCTACAAATGGAGCAGTTGTTGTTGAGTCATTTTTCAATTATATCTGATTCTCCATGACTCCATTTTGGGATTTTCTGGGCAAAGATACTGTAGTTTGCCATTTCTTTCTCCAACTCATTTTATAGATGAGGAAATTAAGACAAATAGTGACTTAATCTTAGGTCACACAGCTACTAAATTTAGTCTGAAGCCAGATTTTAATTTATGAAGGTGAGTCTTTCTGGTTCAAAGCCTGGTGTTCTATCCATTGCACCACCTAGCTGGAGCAAGGGAGAGTGGAATACAAAGAGTTTTATATTTGTTCCTTAAGACAATCAAGACAAATCCTGCTGAAATGACTTTTATCTTCAGGAGGAAACCTAAGAGGGGAGAAATTGAGTGATTTGCCACTGTATAACCTCCTAAAAGGGAAATACTCTAGGACAAAGCCAGGAAAGAGAAACTTGGAGGAGTGGCAATTCACACAATGACCCATAGCAGTCTTTAAAAAAAAATCCTTCAGCTTTTGGGAATCCAGTGATTTTTGCAAGAGACATTTCTGCTCTAGCCCTTCTTTTTCCTGCAACCTTTATACAGTTCTTTTTCTAAATATGTTATATCTTGAATTATATGTGTGTCTTAAATTTCTAAGATAAAATCTTCTAGTTTTCTAGTTAATTGGCATCTTCCTCTCTTGAAGAAAGATAGGGAACTAGCTCCTTTGCCATCTTTTCCATTCCCCTGTGGGTATCTAAAAAGAAGTGCTTTCCCTTGTCTGAAATAAGCAGACCTCCCGTTTTATTTTCTGATTTGTTGGTATTGTTTTTGTCATTGTTTAAATTTAATTCCTTCAACATCATTGACCATATTCCTTCTTCCATGGAAATTTCTGAGTCTCTCAAATCAATTGCTAAAGTCCAGATTGTTGTTTTTCCTTCCTTCTCAAAAAGGATTATTACATCAGAGAGATGATGCCATGAAATGCAAGTGAATTGGATTTTAGTGAGGGAGGATTGTGCAAGGTCACCTGCCACACTTTTTTCTCCAGAGCCATCTGGGTCTGGTAGCCAGATACAGATTAGGAAGGACTGGAGATGGTCCTGGCTGCAATGGGAGACCTTAGTCTTTTTAAGTTAAGGTTTTTAACAGGTATCAATTTGACTGAGGCAACATCCATTCAGTGAATAAGACTATGTAAGAGAGAAAAGAGGCAAAGAATGTCATTTGGGACCTAACAATAAACAAATAAATAAATAAATATGCCAAGATACCTATCTGTGATCAAGGAAGAATGTTTTACTAAACATTATACTCACCATGAAATAGATATAAAATTCCTTCCTTTGTCCTGTCACAAAATTAAAGAATCAAGTGTTAAAAGAGACTTCAGTGGCCACTTAATAAAATTCATACATGAAAGGACTCACCATGAAATGACCAACAAGATTTCAGAAAGGCCTAGAGAGACCTACATGAACTGATGCTGAGTGAAATGAGCAGAACCAGGAGATCATTATACACAGCAATAAGACTACGATGATCAATTCTGATGGACATGGCTCTCTTCAAAAATGAAATGTTTCAAAACAGTTCCTCTTGTTCAGTGATGAAGATAGTCACATACATCCAGAGAGAGGTCTGTGGAAACTGAGTGTGGACCACAGCATTTTAATGCTTTCTGTGAATATTTGCTTGCATTTTGTTTTCCTTCTTAGGTTGTTTTTTTTTTCTCTCTTTCTAGATCTGGTTTTTCTTGTGCAGTAAGATAACTGTATAGATATGTATACCTATATTGGATTTGTCATATAATTTAACATATTCAACATGTATTAGACTACCTGTCATCTAGGAGTGGGAGTGGGGAGAAGGGGAAAAATTTGGAACAAAAACAATTTTGCAAAGGTCAATGTAGAAAAATCACTCATATGTTATGCAAATAAAAAGCTTTAATTAATTTAAAAAAAGAAAAAAAGAAAAGAAAATGGAAAAAAAAGAAAGGACTCACCATCATAATGCACCAGACAAGTATATTTTGTTAATCAATCAATAAGTATTTATTAGGTGTTTACCATATACTAGGCTTTGTCCTAAGCACTAGAGATGCAAAAGCAAAAATGAAATACATGTTCCTTACCCTCAAGAAGTTTATACTCTCACTGTAACAGACTATATTTATACATAAAGGAATTAATATAATAGGTGTATTCTTATTTGAGTATAGGGAAAGGTTAAAGGACAGACTTTATGGGGAAAATAGCTCTTGAACTGTCTACTGAAAAAAAAATTCTAAGAAGTGAGGCTGGGAAGGGATGGCATTTCAGTTATGTTAAATGGCCAGTGCAAAAAAAAAATGGGGAAAATGAATGTGAAGATGCAAGAAATAGTAGGAATTCTATCTTGTCATCAAATTCAAAGATGCCTTGTTAGAGCTCTTCTAGAAATGAAGGAGTGCATTATGTCTTATTACACCTCACTTTTATTTATTCAATTAATCAATAAGCATCTATTAAGTGTCTGCTGTGATAAACACTGGGGATACAAAAAGAGACAAAAGACAGTTCTTCAAGGACCTTACAATCTAATGGAAGAGACAATATGCAAACAAATATATACAAAGCAAGTTAATTATATTCAGTTGTATCAAACTCTTTGTAAGTCTTTTGAGGTTTTATTGGCAGAGACTTTCCATCTGGTTTGCTATTTCTTTCTACAACTCATTTTACAGATGAGGAAACTGAAGCAAACAAAATTAAGGGACTTGCCCAAGATTACAAAACTGGAAAGTGTCTGGGACTAGATTTGAACTTATGAAAATTTCTTCCTAACTCCAAGTCTAGTATTCTATTCACTGTGCCATCTGACTGCCCCAAGATAAATAAGAAATAATTGACTGAGGGAAATCACTGGAATAAAGAGGGGTTAGGAAAGATTTTAGATGGAATTTTATATGGGACTTAAATGAAGCTGGACAAGTCAGTAGTCTGAATGGAGAAATGAGAGTGTTCCAGACATAAGGGACAGGCAGAAAAAAAAATGCCCATGTTGAGAAAGAGTCTTATTGGTGGAACATCCAGGAGACCAATGTCATTAAACTGAAGGATACATAAGACCTAAGTCTGATGGGAGGAAAAAAGTCTTTTTTTTTTCCTTTCAATAGATTCAGCTGGCAAGTGTATGACTTTGTATAGCTAAGTATATTCCTTGAATAACTGTACATATTCAGTCTAATCATTATTCCTTTCTCTAAGGCTTGCCTTTTCCACAGCAGATGTTTTTAATCAGTTAATCAAATATTTACTGAACACATATGATGTGCAAGGTATTATACTAGGCAGTGTAGGAGATATGGAGAATTCTTAAAGATTTTGGACAACTGAGAGAAGGGAAGGCATTCTGCATGGAGTAAATGACATAGAATAAAGAATGCATGTCTTAAACTATGACATATTTAAAGAAAATCAGACAACGAATTTTACCAGGAGCAGACATGTTCAAAAGTCTTGGTGATAAGGCTAGAAAAAATGGATCATAGATCTTGAACTTAAAAGAACCTTTTTTTGGAGGTCATCAAATCTAACCCCTCATTTCAGAATTAAGGAAACTGGCGTCCAAGGTTATGGCATCATATACCCACAATACAAGGGAAAGAACACTCCCTTTAGAGGAGTTCAAATCCTAATACTTTCTAGTTATGTGACCCTCAGGTCATTTCCCTTACCAAGACCAGTAGTGTCAAAGTCAAATAGAAATTGTACAAAAAGATTCCTGTTGATCACATATTAACTTAAAAAACCATGCACTGATTTTACTTATTTTATTCTATCTTTATTTATTTTGTTAATTATTTCCCAATTATATTTTAATGTCTCAGGCCACATTCAGAAGTGCAATGGACTCCATGTAGTCCTTAGACCACCTCTTCCCTGTATCATCTGTAAATAGAGGAAGGTGAACAAGGCTTCTGAAGTCCCTTTTCATCTCTAGATCTATAATTCTACAGTCATTTTCATCAAAGTATCAGAGATGGAATATGAACTCAGACCCTTAAACTAGGAGTAGCTAGATGGTTCCATAGTGCACAGAGCACTGGAGCTAAAAGACTCAGCATCCTGAGTTCAAATCCAGTCTCAGACTTTTACTAGCTATGTGATGCTGGGCATGCCATTTGACCCTGTTTGCCTCAGTTTCCTCAGCTGTAAAGTGATCTGGAGAAGAAAATGGCAAACCACACTACTTTGCCAAGAAAATCCCAAATGGAGTCAAAAAGAGTCTCAAATGACTAAGCCACAACCTTAGACCCCAGAACTAATCCTCTCTCAACTACCCTACATTGTGGAAGCCAGTTTAAATAATGCCATAAGTATAAGACTAGGAAGCATAGATTTTTTTTTCCTTTAGACAATAAGGAGCCATTGAAAATTTTTGAGCAGGTACACCATATTGCCATGTGGTTCTAATAGGAATATTAGTCTGATGATTAGAAGGAGAAAGACTTGAGGAAATAATTCAATTAGGAGATTAATTCTTATGATTAAAGTGGACCAGAAGAGGGAAAATGAGTACAAGAGACATTAGGAAATAACAATTGGTGGGGTTTTTGTCATTGATAGGACTAGGGAAGAGAAATGAGAAAGAGAGACAAGAATCAAAGATGCAAGATTTCAAATTGGGATAATAGTGGTGTAATTATCCCCTTTCTCTCCTGTATCTTCAGTCTCTCTGTCCCTAAGATCCCTTCCTCTCTGCTTTCAAAAGTGTTCAGGCTTGAATTCATCCAAATGTTTAGAAAAGGTGGGGGGAAAAGTGTATATCCTCAAAATGTTTTGAGGTAAACCATAGCTGAAATAAGAACCTGTTCTCCAGCCAAAGCTCCATTTGTATTCACACTGTGGTTTTAGCATTCAGTCCAAACATAACAGATGTTGGAATAAATTGGACTGCTGGCCTATCTTTTCTTTCTTTTATATATATATATTTTTTTGCTTAGTTTTGCTAAAACAGAATCCTCTCCAATTATCCTTTATCAGAAGTATTTAATAAACATCTGCATCGACATTATACCATAGGTAGGGCTTTTTTGAAGTTAATTCCAAAAGATGGAATCCCAGTCTTTAAGTACTTATGAGAAAAGCAGCATGGACAAAGTCATGTAAATTAAGGTGCTTAGTAAAATGAATAATAACCTACAAAAGGAATGACAGAGCAGGAACTGGAATCTGCTTAGCATAAATCTTCCAGAAATCACACAAAACAGTGTCATCTTGGAGAAATGACTGATTTAGCAAAATAAGTTACTTTTACTTTTGCACAAGGCACAAATGCAAGAGTTTTTACTAAAAGTAAAGTATCTTTCTATGATGAGCCATAGAAGCAAATTCATATAGTGGAAAGATGGCAGAGCTTGCCATCAATGCAAGATTTGAGTTCAAATTCTAACTCATACAATTAATTTTGCGTGACTCTGGGCAAATAACTCAATCTCCTGAAGGTCAGTATCATCACCCAAGAAATGGAGAGGATAATATTCAAAATGCATGCCTCCCAGAGTTATTCAGAGAGGAGCACTTTGTGAATTCCAAGGTAAATAGGAAATATTATTTGATATCAGGAGAATAAACTCCCAGAGTATAAACTATTGTTTCTTTTGTCTGTGTATCACCAGAACCTGCTACTTTGAACTGCATATATATAAATGTAAGAAGGATCTGTGATTTCATCAATATGGGAGATTGTAGGAAAACTCTCCCTGTCTATTTCTGTCTCCTGGACTAGAAATCACCCAATCTCTTGATAGAGAAGGACAACTGAGCCCCCCATAAAGGTTTAAGTCATTTGTTCCAAGTCTCAAAAGTGGCTAAATCTGAACTTAGGTCCTCTGACTCCAAAGCCCATGCAATCCTCACTGCACTCCTTTGCCTCCTCTGGAAAATCATGAGGCAGAATTTTCTTTTTGATTACAAGTTCAGGACTGTACCTACTACACTTAATGATACTTGCAAAATAAATGCTTGTCAAATCCAGTTCAAAATTATTATTACCACCAGCAAATATTGATTGAGAGATCTAATGTGTTTAGAGCATTATTCCAAGGATAGACTAATATGTGGCAGGCATTTTGCCAATTGTAAAGTGCAGATAAATGTTGATGATAATGAAGGAAGAGAGGAAAAGGAAGAGATGTATGATGAGGATGGTGATGATGACCATAATTCCCTATGTTTGGGAAAGGGAAGAGAACAAAAGGGAAAACATTTCAATCTAGATTTGGGTTTAAAGTTATACTTAGTGCTGTTTTATTTTTAATGGTGGTATTGCCAAAACACACACACACACACGCACACACACACACACACAGGAAGCATCCAGAGGAATCAGATAAAAATAAAGTTTCTCATGAACCAACTTGTTGAAATCCTGATTTCTCACTTCTTTATAAAGTACTACTAAATATTCTAAAAACAAGTTTTTGGAGAGGCAGCTACTTGCAGAATTCTAGATCTAGAACCACAAAAATATGGGTTAAAGACTACTTTTATCCCTTACTAGCCATGTGACCCTGTAGAGTCACTAATTATCTCTTAATTACCCTCTCTTATAAAATGAGATGGTAATGATGCCTTTGGTATTTACCTTAGAGAGTTGCTATGTAGTATAAATAAGATAATGTTTTGCCAATAACAAAAAAAAAATTAGTAATTTGCAAATTTTAAAGCCCAACTTTTTAAATTGTGATTCGTGATCCCATATGGGCTCATGTAACTGAATGTGAGTCATAAAATTATGATTTATTATCAGTAAATGTTTGATCTGTATACTTTTTTAATACCTATATATCTGAGTTGCATAAAAAGTTCTTGGGTAAAAAAGAGTCTTGAGTGGAAAAAGAAACTGTTTTAAAGAACCATATAAATGTTATTGATATTCCTTTCTGAACTATGGTTTCCTCATCTATAAAATGGGGATAATGATACTTACACCACTTATTCATTCAGTAAATATTTGTTGCCTTGCAGGATTATTGTGAAGCTCTGATTTGCTAAAGGATATACAAATGAGAGCCATTCTGAGGAATGGAGCAGTTAGGTGACACAGTGGATGGTCTTGGAATCAGAAAGACTTGAGTTCAAATCCAGTCTCAGACACTTACTAGTTGTGTGACCCTGGGCAAGTCATTTAACTTTGTTTACCTCAGTTTCCTCATCTGTAAAATGAGCTGGAGAAGGAAATTTCAAGTTACTCTGTCAAGAAAACCCTGTATGGAGACATAAAAAGTTAAACATGATTGAAGGGACCTAACAACAATAAAACCTCATAGAACTTGCTTTAAGTTGACAGTCTTATTTCCAAAGGCTCACATGGAATCTTTGAGAATTCTGCTTCCCTTCATCACTGAAGAGAAAGGTTTTGAAATATCTAAGAATCTTCTGATCAAGATGCCTGCCTGAACCATAGATAGGCTGTCCAACTCCCACATAACTACTTTAATAAAAGATTAAAATCCACACAGACAAATAATGATCAAAAAAATCCAGTAAGAAACTACACTAATTGATTTTTTCTATTCCAAAATTTCCCCACCACCAAATAAGGAAGAGAATCAATTCCAGCATAGGCAGCTAAGCCCAGACTCATAGAAAAGCATGTAAACTGCAAAGGTCTATTTCTAGAGAAAGCAAAAGCAGAGATATTCCTAAGAAAGCCACAGAGAGATCATAGAGCTCCAAGATGGCGAGGATCTTCAAAGTTCCATGTAATTACATATTTAATATATAATATTAATATAATTAATACAAATATATAATAATCAGATAAATTTCAAAAGCAATAAAAAGAATAATACAAAGATGATTTTATTATAGATATCATATTTGTATATATTATATATAACATACATAATACATTATATTATAATGTAAATATTATAAATAATGATTAACAATATATAGTGAATAGTTTGGGGTTACATAAGTGGTTCAGTGGACACAGCCTGGGGTCTGGAGTCAAGAAGTCCTGATTTCAAATCTAGTCTCTGATCCATACCAGCTATATAACTCTAGGTAAATCATTTAAACCTTATCTGCCTCAGTTTCCACATCTGTAAAATGGAGATAACATTAGCAACTACCTGCCAGGGTTGTTTTAAGGATCAAAAGAAATAAAAAAATACTTATCATAGGACCTGGTATATAGTAAACACTAAATAAATTGTTAACTATTGTTATTATTAATTACTTACAATTTCTCTAATTTCTAATTGCTCTAAGCAACTCTCAAAGACTACAAATTAGAGAGAAGGCACTGGTTGGCAATGGTAAGAGAGAGTTTCCTCTTCAAAAATTCTCTCAACTAGTGAAACCACCAGTCCAATTCCATCTCATTCTGTTATAAGTAATATAAATGCCAAAACCATTTAACATATGAATCACATTACCAGGTGATGAATGAGATTAATACAATACTGACGTTTGCCTCCTAAGACTATGCTGAAAAATAATTGCAAAGGAAATTTTTAGGAAAATTCACACAATTCTTTACTAATCAAAATGAAAAAATATGTCTGGGTCTTGTGCTTAGTAAGGAGTGATGACTGTTATGGAAAATAATAAGGAAAGCAGTGCTGTTTCCCTAATTCTACAATGAGCAAACTTGGTAGTTTTGCTTCCCCGTGATAAGGGGAGCATGAATTGTTCATTGTATAATTGACAATGCCCTATTTGAGATATTTAATTGTTGGGCTCCTGAGCCCAGAGTGATCAATTTCAGAAATGATATGATTTTGTTTAAGTAATTTGTCATTTTTCTTACCTGTGTTCACTAGCACTGTTCTGGTGTTTGCAAAACACCTTTCTCATGTTTGCAAAAATTTAATTTGACATAATTAAGTTAATAAATAATAATAAAGTTTTATCTGACATAAATAAGGCATTCTAGAGTCTATCTCCTCTTACATTTTGTTCATTTTAGTGAGGGAATAGGTTTCCAGGAAGGGACTTTAAATACCAAGGAGGGAAAAGCTTCCATTTTGAAGATAAGAAAACTGCATACAATTATTAATCTGACTTCCAAAGTGTCAGGCTCCAAATCCTGTACTGGAAGGACTCCATAACTAAAGAATTAATGGATGGGATCCTAGATTTAGAGATAAAAGCATCTTATGGACCAAATCTTTGAAATTCTGATTTCTTACATACTTATAAAGTATTATTAAATATGCCAAATAAGGATCATTTAATCCAAGAATTTCAGTTTGCAGATGAGGAAACTGAAGCTGAAATAGCATAAATAATTTTTTCCCAATATTACACAGACACTAATTGGCAGAAGAGAATTTGAAGCAAGGTTCCTTAGGTCCCAATGTAGCTTTCTTCCCAATATATGATGGGTAAGTAGAACAATGGTTAGGAATAGAATACTATAAATGTAATATGACTGGGTATCAGCCAAAAATTTGATTAAAAAAATCTTAATCAACCCTGGTGGAAAAGATAAACAGAATAACTGCACAACTCAATTTAATTTAACAAGAATTTATTAAGGGCCTACTGTAGATGGCATAATATATGGTAGGGTAGAAAAGAGAAAAATAGATTTTTTTTTTCATTGAAAAATATGCAATGAAAATAAAACAAAATAAAATGAAGAGTTTGGACTAAATGTCTATCCATATTGCTTCTGGCTCCAAATTTATAATCCCATGAGCTCATGACCACTTGGCAGCTATCTTTTAGGTGTTCTTCTTTACCTGCTGATTAGATTGCATGGTGTCAATAATCTTCCCTCTTCAATGGTGGGTCCAGAAGAAGCACCTCCAGATGGGGCTGCTCCACCCCCTGGGAACCCACCAGGCATGCCTCCTGGCATACCCCCTGCACTCTGGTACAGCTTAGTGATGATGGGGTTGCAGACCTTCTCCAATTCTTTCTGCTGATGCTCAAATTCTTCCTTCTCAGCAGTCTGGTTCTTATCCAGCCAGTTGATTATCTCATTACATTTGTCAAGAATCTTTTGTTTGTCTTCATCACCAATTTTGCCCTGCAGTTTTTCATCTTCCACAGTAGCCTTCATGTTGAAAGCATAAGACTCAAGAGAATGAGTCAAGACAGAAAAAAAAGAAAGAGTCCATTCTACATAATAGTCCTTCAAATAATACTATTTTAAACATCTTGCCACCTGCAGACCAGAGGTCCTGTGATTCAGTGAGAGATTCAGTGAGGAAATACCTGGGAACAGAGTAGAATTGTCAGTGTGTAAGGGGTAACTTTGGAGCAGCAAAGGTGTGTAGAACATAAGAGGAAATGTAGGTGATATAAAAAGAAAAGCTATCAATAAGAACCTATCTTTATATATTTATTTATTTATTTATTTATTTAGCTAAGGCAATCCGGGTTAAGTGACTTGCCCAGGATCACACAGCTGGGAAGTGTTAAGTGTTTGAGACCAGATTAGAACTCAGGTCCTCCAGACTTCAGGGCTGGTGCTCTATCCACTGCACCACCTAGCTGCCCCAAACCTATCTTTTTAAAAGATTGTCAAAGACATCAATTTCAGAATGATGGGGTGTCATGGTTCAGATACTGTAGACAAGACAATTACATATGGTCCTTTTTACACCAATATTCTGTACCTACAACCAGACACAGACAAGAAGGGGAAGCAAGGAACTTTTGCAAGTGAAAGACTAGTGAGTTTGACGTCAGTCCTTGGCAAAATTATAAGTCAGATTATTAAACAGATGGTATCTAAGCCCTGAGAAAGGGAAGTGGGACTTACTAGAAACCAGCATGCTTTCACTAAAAGCAAGTAATATTAGAGCAGCCCAATTTCCCTTTTCAAAAAGGTTGCCCAGCTGATGAAATAAGGACATGCTAAGAGTTATTTATAGGATTTTAGGAAGACATTTTACAATGCCTTTCATGATATCTCTGTGGACAAGATGGAGAGATGTGAATGAGAAGATAATTCTAAAGAGTGGGTTTGTAGTGGCTAAATGACCATAAGTATTCCTTTTTTTTCTTTTAACAAATATACACCAGTACACATGCCAGCAACCAGATGATGCAAAGCAGCAAGCTTCTTGAAAGATATACATCTCCTGGTACATTTACTAAATGCATTTGCAAGCTAAAATGGAGCAGCAAGTGAGAAGCAATGCATAGTAGCAAATGGAGCTAGATATACTTATTCTCTTGACCTTGTTACAAAAACTATCTTTTTCTCTGTCTCTATCTCTGTCTTTCTGTCTCTCTCCTTCCCTCCCTCCTTTTTTCCATCTCTTCTTCTTTCCCTTCCTCCCTCTCTCCCTTCATTTTTCTCTTTTTCTCTTTCCCCTCCTTTCTTCTTTCCCTTCTTCTTTATTCCTCCCCTCCCCTCCTTTTTTCCTCTCTATCCCTTTCTGTTTCTGCCTCTGTTTATCTCTATCCCCATCCCATTAGCTCCCAAGATTCTTGTTATACAGTGAATTTGTGCAAATCCAAAGTCAGTTTGTAAACAGTGATCTGATGATGTGCTTGACATTGCATTTTCAAATTTTTGTTTAACTTAATGACTTAGCCAATCTTATTAATTGTCAGCTTTAAAATAATTTTCTTTTTTTACTTCCTAAAATGATTGTAAATGAATTTATTTTATAAATATTTATAATTTGTTCTTTTTACTCCTGTTTATTGAACAACAAAAATTTTTAAAAATATTCAGCATGTACTGTCCAGCAAAACAAATTCCCTCATTAAGCCATCCCTAAAAGTGCATCTCTCTTTCTGTATTTCTAGTTAATCACATCTAGCAAGATATGAGTAGTGCTTCATCTTCATTCTTCTGAATCCATAGGTTCATTGCATATATTTCATTGTCATTGCATCAATCAGAGTTGTAAAGTTTTTCAAAGTTTTTTTTTCTCCTATAAAATTTTTGTTGTATAAATTGTTCTATTTCTGCTCTGCATTAGTTCACAGAGGTCATTCTAGTTGTATTCTTTTAAAATTTATTTTTTCTCCTATAACATTGTTGTCTTTGCATAAACTCTTCTGCTACTTTTCTGCATATAGTTTATAAAGATCATCCTAGTTTCCTTGGAAACCATTGAGTTCACCCATCCCTTCTTATGGGATAATAATATATTATAAAATTACAAAAATACACATATATATATATATATATACACATATATATATATATATATATATATATATATATATATATATATATATATATCAATTCCTTAAAGGGAGTACAGACTTTTAGTTCTGGGGAAGGGGAGTTTGGCTACTTTGAAAAATTTTGCTATCATTATATTTGTACATATAAGTAACTTTCTTCTTTCTTTGGTTTCTGTAGAATATAGACCTAGTAATGGTATAAGTTAAAATATATATAGTTTTGTAACTTTGGAAGCATTGCTCAAATTGCTTTTCAAAATAGCTAGGCCAATTTAGTGATTTTCCTGAAGTGGAAGTACATCCATGTTACTCCATCCTATTCAGTAAACTCCAGTGGCTCCCTACCACCTCTAAGATCAAACATAAAATGCTCTCTTTGGCATTCAAGACCCTTCATAAGCTAGTTCCCTCTCACCTCCCCAATCTTATTAAAACTTAGTCCCTACCACATACTTTTTGACCCCACTGCCTTTTGCCTCTTTTTGTGTCCCTAACACTTAGCACAGTACCAGGCACATACATCATTAATAGAAAATATTAACAAATGTTTACTTACTGTCTATTTATATCTCCACTAATAAAGCACTAACACATCTGTTTTCCCACAGTCCCTCCAACATATATCAATTTCTTCTTTTGTCATATTTGTCCATCTGATGGTATTTCAAAGTTGTCTATTTAAGTTTAATAACTTGTTTAAACAAGAAAATTTCAACAAGTTAAAATTAGCCACTGATTTTAATTTTGTTTTCATTAGACTGGTAGAAAATAAGTTTTGAGAAGAAAATTGCTGATCATAATCAAAGAATATTTCTTTCCTTTTATTGAATTGATCTCATTTCATTTCTGCATATATTTTCCCTTTTCTTCTTCCTTTTCCCCTCCCCAGAGAACCACCCCTTGTAACAAAAATTTGAAAAAGAAAAGAGGGAAAAACAGTTCACAAAGACAAACCAACACATCAATCATGTCAGAATAGAACACACCTATCCGATATCTACAAAGAAGGAAAGAAAGGATACTCTCTCAGTGCCCTGGTGGAATCATGTTCCAAAATCATTATACAAACCTCAATGTCTTATTTTTCTCCTTTTTTCTTACACTTTGGAAGTCAATTATAGCATATATTGCCTTCCCAATTCTCCTTATTTCACTGTAAGTTTATTGTTGTGATAATTTTAGTGGAGAAGAAAACAAAGCATTCAAACTTGTGGTCATTCTACTTATTCTAAAGACATAATTCTGACATTCTGTAGTTCATTTTTCCATCAATTCCATACAGATGAGATGAAATTCTCACAATAGGGAAAACTATATTCCTATTTTGATTTTACAGTTTAATAACCCTGTGAAAAGAAGAGAAAATGCTTCCTTAGCTCCAGGAGTCCCTGTAGTTATGTTTATTTTTACCAGCTTACTGAAACAAGCATTATTTTATAACAAAAGACATTTAATTAGACATCAAAGCAAACAAAGAGATATGGAACAATCAGCCACTGTGCCTTTAAGGTGAAAGATATATTCTCTCACACGATTATCACAACACCAGTGGGAGCAAATACTCATTCAAAGAATATGCATGACTTATGAATACACATAAATAGTACACACTTAGGGAAATATATTGCCAAAGTAACTCACAGCTTGTTCCAAAAGACCTAGTGAAGTTTTAGATTTTTATAGCTATTAGAAGGTATTATTTAATAGTTATTAATATATGGCTGCACACAGCTACTGTTATATGGCTATTGAACTCTGTTACTAGCTCCTGGGCTTTAGTTTTTCAGGACCATCTCTTGAGCTCTTGCTTTCTATTAAGGTACAGTGACTTGAAAGCCTCTCCCTGACAAGAGCAAAATGACAGCTTATATTGCCATTATAACGGCTATCTAAAGATAGCCAACAGAGTCCAGTCAGTGCCCCAGAATCTATTCTTTTGACTTTCTTTATCTAGGAATTACTAAGAGTCTATAATTCAAAATACCTATTTGATTTAGGGATTGGCAATTCCCTGTAATTCCCAGTTATTCTTGGATAGTAAATCTATGCTCCCTAAAGTTCGTTTTGGGAATCATGTCCATAAAACAAAATAAAACACCACAGAGCCTATATAAGGGGCTATAAAACTCTTCTCACTTCCAAAATCTTTCCTGATTGGAAAGCACATGCAGTTGAACAAAATCAAAAGGTAGAGGGAAATAGCAAGGTAGAGGAATTTGCATTTCTGTCTTCATTATATCTGTCAGCAGCAACAACAACATCCTAGATTTTATGCTCTATTCTGGTCAGCACAAAATTTTGCTCTCTGTAAATGCCTTCAGAATTTTATTCTTTAGAGCTTACTATCATTTCTGAGTCTATTTTTCCTATATGATTTTAATTCATGCTTTTCTATCTATTCTTCTCTAAATCCTTTGAAATTCAGTGTCCCAAAAAAAAGGGTGTGTGTCAGATTTTATTCAGCTTTATTCTCTTACTATATCACAAATTCTAAGAGGGAGTGTTTAATCTCTTTCCCAAGATTCCCATCATTTCCATCTCAACAACCAGTTTCTTTTTGTCTGTGAAAAATAAATTTGGAATAGAATTCTCCTTTAGTTCTTTCACTGGTTTGAAAGATGCAAATATTATTAAGGCAAGCTAACAAATCATTCACTATTCTACTTTTTGGGCAGAGAGAGAGCACTTATTAATGTCTATATAATTTAAATTCCCCATAACTACTATATCATGCCTGTTTTCCTCCCTTATGATCTTTTGGTCAAGTTCCTTATGTATTTAGTTTTTTTTTTTTCTTCCTACCTAAGTGTTTTGTATCTAAGGTCTGCACTTTACTGGAATGAAGAACTCTTAGATGGCAAAACTCCTTTAATCAATGAAGACTGACACCTTCTTTGCAACATATTTTTTAATAGCACAATGCTCTTCATTTTTTACCCCTCACTTATCCTGTTTCTTTGAAATAAGAAATTACATCCTTTGAAATCTGTATTCTAGAAGTAGCTAAGTTCCAGTGATAACTATGGGGTCAAATTAACTTTTTGTGTTAGGCTCTAGTTCAACTCCTTTTGGTTGTTATTCTAATTCTTCATGACCCTATTTAAGGTTTGCTTGGTAAAGATACTAGAGTGATTTACTCTTTCTTCTCCAGTTCATTTTATAAATGAGGAAATCAGGGCAAGCAGGACAAAGTAACTTGTCCAGAAATACATAACTAGGAAGTGTCAGAGGCCAAATTGGATCAAGTCTTCGTGACTTTAGGCTCAGTATTCTATCCACTGCACCATCTCACTTGCTCCTAAGCCAAGTTCCATTTGTATAGACTTTCAAGATCCCCAAGCACTTTTTTCATCATAATCCTGTGAGATTGGGAAAGTATTATATACAGTGATGAGGAAAATGAGGATCTGAGAAATTTAAATGACTTATCCTTGATCCTATGCTAAGTATCAGAGCTAGGGTCTAAACTCAGATGTCCAGTGGTACAATGGATAGAACACAAGTCCTAGAATCAAGAAGACATGAGTCTTATTCAGACCCTTACTAAGGGGGTGACCCTAGGTCATTCATTTAACCCTCTTTGTCTCAATTTTCGCATTTCTCAAATGAGCTGGAGAAGGAAATATCAAACCATTCTAGTACTTCTGCCAAGAAAACCCCAAATGGGGTCACAAAGAGTTGGACACGCCTGAAGAACAACAACTGGTGTGTCCAAATAAATGCAAGGCTCTTTCCACTGCAGAACATTGTTTCTCAATTTTCCAAAAGGATGGCAGCTGAGGAGATACATCCCAGCGTATTATCTTTGCTGCTGCTCTTCTTGAGTGTCTTGGCTGTGCTCCTCCTGCCTAGCAGACAGCTGGCACTGCCAATCATCCACCCCTACTTGCCATAGTTTTTTCCAAGAACACATAAACTTGTTTACTTCCCATCAAACATTTCTGTAACAGGGAAGCATTCTCTCACTGTCAGCCCTGACAGGCTGATATTACCGACAGTAAGGTAACAGAAAACAATGAAACTGAAGAACAGTTATAGGAACTGGAGAGGTTTAACCTAATGGGCTTGGGACATAAAGGAAATTTGACCACTATCTTCAACGTTAGAGAGCTGAAAGGTAAATTTGAGTTATTCTGTTTGGCTAGGCAAGTCAGAGCTATATCCATTGGATAAAAGTTTAGGGAGACATAATTTGGCTCAATAAAAAACAACCATCTAAGCATTAGAGCTATTATTCTACCATGGGACCTACTGTCAGGCAAATAAATTTTATTAATCAATATTAAATTCATTAGTCAATATCAAGAAAAATGTATTAATTGATATCAATGGTTTTTGTTAATTAGCATTAATGAAATTGTATTAATTAATAACAATTTGATGGTTAGTATTCATTATTAATGTTTATTGATTAATATTAATGATATGTTATTAATTGATATTAGACATAAGCATATTAAGTAAAGAACCGATATAAAATAGAATACACTAAAATATTTATTATGACCAGACAGAATGGATAGAAGATAAGGATGTGTCACTATTAGGAAAACTATCAATTTAGAGTATTAAATTAATATATGTCCAAAATTATGGTGGTATCTATAGAAACAGAATAAGCCTTTGATAAAATGAAATATTCTTTCACTATCACTTTTTAAAAAATATAAATTGGGCAGCTAGGTAGCGGAGTGGATAGAGCACCAGCCCTGAAGTCAGGAGGACCTGAGTTCAAATCAAATAACATTCCCTAGCTGTGTGACCCTGGGCAAGTCACTTAACCCCAATTGCCTCAGCAAAATATATATAAATTAAGACAAATTTTGGACCCCCAAAAATGATGAGAAAAGATACTGTTTTCTTCTTCACAGAGGTGGGGAATGATATATTGTTTAGACATGTCTGACTCTCTGTGATCTTATTGGGATTTCCTTCACAAGGATATTGCAATGGTTTGCCATTTCCTTCTCCAGCTCATTTTACAGATGAAGAAACTGAGGCAAAGAGAAAAGTGACTTTCCCAAGATCACCCAGTTAGAAAGTGTCTGAGACAATATTTTGATTCAAGATGAGTCTTCCTAACTAAAGAGCCAGTACTTTAGTCACAGAGCCATCAAGTCTCTCCAACAATAGCTATAGAACATTGTAATTCTTGTCAGATGATTATTTTAGCTTAACTGCTTTTTTTCTCTTTCTTTTTTCATTCTTTGTTTCAAAGAATGACTTTCTTAGCAAGATAAAGGGAAGCAATGTATTCATAAAGAAAGGATGTAAGATATCAATTAAATTAGTTTCATAAAACCCACACATTAAAAATAATAATAATAAATGATAACCATGATAAAAAGCAACTCACTGAAACACCAAACTAGTAGCATATACAATGGAAATATAACAAAACACTGGAAAAGGATGGGATTCTACTGCAATCAAATAATTAGAAAGACTAGCAATTACAATAAATATGAAAAAAGAAATGAGGAATGAATCATTCAATCATTATTTTCAGATGGTATAATTGTATATATAGAAAATCATAAAACTCAATACAAATTATTTGAGCCAATGAAGGAATACAGCAAGATAAGATAAATATGATCTACATTTTTATATTCTTTTAAAAGAACAAAAATAAAGTATTTTAACATCCCACTTGCAATAACAAAGAGAGCTGGATCTTTATGTTTGAAAATTAAAAAAGCCAGATGCATATACTTGTCCATTGTGAAGTTAAACTGTGTGGAACAGAATCTTTGAAAAAAAAAAGTTTTTTTAATTGCTATAGACAAGAATCTCTCAGCATAAAAAAGTTTGAAATGCTGTGATAACCATCATTGGAAAGAATATATACATCCATGATATCTTTGAACTATTAATGCATATATAACTGTTGAGAAAAATAAAAGAATAATGAAATAATTTGGGAATATTGGAAGTTAATTGAGAGATCGCATCTGTAGTAAAAATGCTTTCTAAATTCATTTGCAGATATGAGGTCATGTGAATCAAATTACCAGGAAATTATTTTTTAGTTTATTTTTGGGTTGTTTTTTTTTAATAGAACAAGACAAAATTGAAACTAAATATAGATGAGAAGACATATAAAAGGGACAAAAGAAAAAATGAAGATGGGAAACATCTTTTCTGAAATATTAGAACATTTGATAAATAGTTATCATCAAATCTTTAGAATATCACTACTATTACTAATGTGGTGAATAAGACCCCAGCAAAAGGCCATATGCTTGCTAGCAACCCAGGGTCTCTGGGGACCATGGACAGAGGTATTGGCAGGAGAAGGTTTTTATTGAATTTAAGTGGAATTTGAGGGGTTTTGTTGCTGTTGAGAACTACTAGTTGAATTTCCACAGTTATATCCTGAGACAAACAGGGAGGGCTGTTGAATTCCTTGTCAAATTCTTTGCATTACTAAAATTATCATAACTTCATGTTTACTGTATCCAATCAGAAGACCAAATTATGATATTATTTCCCAAGGTTATTTTTCCTCCCTATTAGGATCTACCTGAATCCCACTTCTTTACAGATTCATTAGGAACTGCCCACCTTATGGCAGCAAGTTCTCTACGAACTTGCCTGTCGGCATCTTTCTTCTTGTTATATCTAACTCCTTTTAGGGTTAGCCTGCTAGTAAATGGCATAATACCCGACTAGCTTCTTTATTTATTTAGCTTGCCTCATTATGGTGTCTTCCCCCAGGTTAATTGTTGATTCCATTAGGGAACTTAGTGCCCCAGTATTGCCCCTTGTAATTACTTAAACAAAATTAATCTGCTGCCAGCAGAGTAATAAAATCTTTCCTCTTAATTTGGAGATAGTCAAGCCTACAAGTTCTTTTGAGATACTTAATGACACTGGCCCCAAACTTCCAATATACTCCATAGCCTAACATTTTATGAATCATACAGGGCTAATCCTGGAACCCCAATATATTTGGGGGTACAATGCTTCTGCACCCTCATGTTCCACCATTGCAGTTAATAATAATAATAATGATAACAGTTCTAATATTTATATAACATACATTGTGGTAAATACTTTGCCAATGTCATTTCATTTGATCCTTACAATAACTTCAGGAAGTAGATGCTATTATTATATCCATTTTGCAGTTGAAACTGAGAACAAACAGAAATTAAATGACTTGCTCAGGAAAACATTTAGAAAGGAAGATTTAAAAAAAACTCTACAATGATTACTTTCATAAAAAGAATCTGTAATTTCATTGGTCTCTATGTCACCCTTGACTGAAAAATATCATGGGCTTTCTATATTTCAGCTGATGGTCTTACCAGGTTACTGTGGCTGAAAAATTCACTAATCCATATCCAACCTTTTTGTAATCACTTTATCCTCAGACAATAAACTTACAAATACAGTCTATTTTGGGATCTGCTCTCAATGTCCCTCCAGTTAGATTGGACTTGCTGAAATCTGTACTCAGAGAATGTTCAGCCATTTTTCAGTCATATCTGAATCTTTGTGACCCCATTTGGAGTTTTTGTTGTTGCTTTTGGGTTTTGGGGGGCAAAGATACTGGAGTGATTTGCATGAAACTTTCTAAAATCCAAGGTCACCTCCATGCTATGAGAAGGTATTGGGGAGAACAATGCCATTTAAAAAGCATTGATTCAGTTGGAGGGGTTGTGGGAGGGCTGGGACACTGATGCATTGTTGGTGGAGCTGTGAACGGATACAGCCATTCTGGAGAACAATTTGGAGCTATGCTCAAAAAGTTATCAAACTGTGCATACCCTTTGACCCAGCAGCATTTCTATTGGGCCTATATCCCAAAGAAATCATAAAGGAAGGAAAAGGCCCCACATGTGCAAGAATGTTTGTGGCAGCCCTTTTTGTAGTGGCTAGAAACTGGAAATTGAATAGATGCCCTTCAATTGGAGAATGGCTGAATAAATTATGGTATATGAATGTTATGGAATATTATTGTTCTGTAAGAAATGACCAGCAAGATGATTTCAGAGAGGCCTGGAGAGACTTACATGATGCTGAGTGAAATGAGCAGAACCAGGAGATCATTATACACGGCAACAACAGTACTATATGACGATCAATTCTGATGGACATGGCTCTCTTCAACAATGAAATGTTTCAAACCACCTCCAATTGTTCACTGAAGAAAGCCATATACACCCAGAGAGAGGGATGCGAAATGTGGACCACAACATAACATTCTCATACTCCTTGATTGATGTTTGCTTACATTGTGTTTCCTTTATCTGATATATCGTTTGGGTAGATAAGATTTTTCTTGCACACCAATGATAAGTTTGGAAATATGTATACATATATTCGATTTGCCAATATTTTAACATAATTAACATGTAGTGGATATCCTGCCATCTAGGGGAGGGGTGGGGAGTTGGGGGAAAAATTTGTAACGGAAAGCTATGTAAGGGTTATTGTTGAAGAATTACCCACACATATGTTATGCAAATAAAATAAAAATTAAAAAAAAGCATTGATTCAACATGAAAAAGAACATATGATATTCCAGCAATGTAATTATTCCCTTTTTTTCCCTATCAATACAGTTTTAAACAATAAATTTACCTTGTTTAGTTAATTCTATATTGACAAAAGGAGGTACTATCTTCTTTCTGCTCTTACTAATGAATAAATACTTATTCCTTTCTCTCATTTGAGAACAATAACTATTTATATGGGAAGTGAGTGTGGACCACAACATAGCATTATCACTCTTTTTGTTGTTATTACCTTTCATTTTATTTTCTCACTCATTTTCTTTCCTTTTTGATCTGATTTTTCTTGTGCAGCAAGATAATTGTATAACTATGTATGCATATATTGGATTTAACATATATTTTACCATGTTTAACATATATTGGATTACTTGTTGTCTGGGGAGGGGGTGAAGGGAAGGGGAGGAATTGGACACAAGATGTCCATGCATATGTTTTTGAAAATAAAAAACTTCAACAAAAAAATAAAAACTAAATAAAATAATCCAAAATTGCCCCATGTTCTCTCTCTCTCTCTCTCTCTCTCTCTCTCTCTCTCTCTCTCACTCTTTCTCTCTTTTTCTCTTTTTTTTACATACAAATTAAGAGTTATTCATATTAGGAAAAGATTTAGAAAGGAACAAAACAAGAATTACTGGATCAGTCTGTAAGAAGTACATGAGTAAACAGTCATGTGTTCAGTCCCTTAACCAAGACTTAATATTGAACCAGCTAATTTTAGCTTGCTGGGACATTTCTAAAACTAAAACTAACTACTCTATGAATTCAGAGACATATTTAATTCTAAGTGAGCATAAACACAGCTTTGTTTATTCTCCCCAATATTGTAGAATGTCTCTTGCATGTCTCACTTGTGTTCTGATATTTAGTGACCACCTCACACCTGTTGGAGATCCAATAGCAAAATAAACTTTAGCTAAATGCTGATTAAGTTGAGTTTACTATCCTTGTGGCTGGACCTGTATTAACTTGCATGAGGACTCTTTTGAAATAAGAAAATGCCAAGGAAATGAAAATGAGAAATATTTCAAAACATACTGCCCATGGCCAAGGAATTTACCAAATATATGTAGCCTGAGAGAGAAGTTGGAAAAGGGTAGCAACCTCCTTACAAAGCAGAAGAGTTTGAGATGAGGTAGAACAGTATTGGAAGAGCAAAAGCTAGGGACAGAAGGAACTCCAACTCTTAAGATCCTCCATATTGGACTACAGGTTCATTACCATGTGGGTGAATCATGCAAAAAGCATGTAGGACAGATTGTACCCTGCCTTCTAGTCCTAAATTGATGATTTTTTTTTCTTTTTCCCTGCTCTCATTTCTATGACTCCTCACTCAAAAGGATATATGCCTATTTCCCAAAATGTATGATTCTTTTTTATTTATGTTTAACTTTTTATATTCTGAATTTGACTAGTACAAATATTACTATTTTGATATACAAAGAAAATAGCATAAAGAGGATTGTATAAACAATTTTGAATCATCACACATAGCTTATATCCTAAAGTATATAATAAATTCAAGATAATAATTCTAAAATTTCCCTCTGACTTCCTTCAATTCTCATATGTGCATTTTTTAAGACTTTAAGATTTAATGCTCTTTTCTTACCTTTTCTTTGATGTCTATCATTAGGCCATCTCCCCCATATAAAACTCCTCTCAGTCCCCCCAAATTAACTCTTCCATAATAAATTAATCTGACAAAACAAAACAAATCCATAGGTTTCTTATATCTAAAAATGTATGTCTCGTTTAACTCTTTTTCTGCAAGAGAAAACACATTTCATCATCTGAAGTTGTGGCTGGTCATTACTTTGTTAAAGTACTTAAGTCTTTTAATTTTTTTTAATGAATGAAAGTAATAGTAATATTATTTAGATTTTTTTTCTCCTGGTTCTGTTTACTTCACTCTGCATCATTTCATATAATTCTTCCCAGACTTCCCTGAATCAATGACTTTCATCAATTTTTATGACATTATCATCATCATCATCATCATCATAGTAATAAATGCATATAAAAGCATATATGTGCATGTAACTGTAAATATATTTATTTATATAAAGGTATATATCTACCTTTGGCTACATGTATGTATATAAATATATACATAATGTTTTTGTGTCATAAGAAATGACAAAAGGAAGGCAGCTAGTTGGCACAATGGATAGAGCACCAGCCCTAAAGTTAGGAGGATCTGAGTTCAAATCCAGCTGCAGACATTTAATACTTCATAGCTGTGTGACTTTGGGCAAGTGACTTGACCCCAATTGCCTCAGCAAAAAGAAAAAGGAAAAAAAAAGAAATGACAAAGGACTCTTACAAAATATAATATTGCTACAGTTGAAAAAATTGTGCTATGTTATTGTGTGTATATTATGTGTATATGAATATATGCACATGTATATATGCTATATGTGTTTGCATATATCTGTAAGCACATGTATTATTTCTAAATACACATACATATATACACAATAATATTAAAATATATGCATATATTAGCAATAACATTCAGCTAACATAATTTGTTCATTACAAAGTAGTATTTTGCAAGAATGTTTAGCTGTCTGGGTTTAGGGTTGAAAGTAAGAAAATTATGACTGGTTCTAAAATCTCTCAAGGTACTGAGTGAAACACATGCTGGAAACTCTCTCTTTGTTGAATGAATCAGGTATTGATTGGAGGTGGAAGCTTTAACTGTCTTAACTGATCAAGTGTCAAGTCCTTTACTTTTTCCTTTCCCTTCCCCCCCTCCCTCCCAGGTATTTAGTGAGGGGGAAAAACACTCCTCAGAGAAGAAATCAAGAGGGTAGCTGGGGAGGAATAACCCAGTTCACACAATGGTGGGCAAAGGAGGAATTGATGATAAGTGAATAATAGTGATTGAGCAGCCCTGATCTCCAATACAGCATAGCAACACACCATCTCCACTGCTATATATTTATTTTGGATTCTCTTCCAGCAGAATGGGAACTCCTTGAAGGCAGGGATTGGGGCTTGGGATTTCTTTATTCTTTGTTTGTTTGGTTTTTTTTTTCCATTCTGGGGCAGGTAGGTAGGTGATACAGTCTGCAAAACTCATTTTCCTAAGTTCAAATCCATCTTCATACACATATTAGCTATGTGACCCTGGGCAAATCACCTAACCTTGTTTCTAAAGTGAGCTGGAGAAGGAAATGGGAAACCATTCCATTATTTTTGCCAAGAAAACCCTAAATGGAGTCACGAAGAATCTGAGAGGGGGAGGGAGGAAGGAACACTGAACAACAACCGTTTTTTTTATCCCTACTATTTAGCTCAGTGTCTTGAGTACAATCACTCTAAGGTTTATATTATCTCCATGCTCAGCAACTAGTTTTGCTTTGTTCTTGAAAATTGGATCCAGAAAAATATTTCTCCTTGTTGATTATTCCCTATATCAAATAACAAAACTATCATCAAGGCAAGTTAAGAAATTATTAACTGTTTTATTTTGATAAAGACAGAAAGCTCCAACAGATGTCCAGATCATTAAAATTTCCCATCATTCAACATCATAACTCCATAATGGGTTTCATTTCTCCAAACTCTGCTTTGATTCTTATTTGTAACCAAGTGGTGTGTACTATAATGAAAATTTTAGTTATATCAATATGAGGTAACACAGTGCAATGGAGTCTGATGGAATTTCATTTCAATCTTATGCTTATTATCTCAGTGATCTTAGTCAAGTCTTTTAACCTCCTTGAGCTTAAGTTTCCTTTTTTTAAAAAATAGGGAAGTTAGGTCAGATTGAAGATAAGATTCCATTAAAATGTAAATCTGTCATCTAAATTCTAATATTTGCCCTGCCAATTACCACCTATGTGACACTGAGCAAGCCCTAAGGGGTTAAGACCCCTCCTAAGTCTTAGTAAATTACCTCTGATGTCCATCCCACTATAAATCTAACAAAATAAGTGAATGTGGTCAAAGATTTAGGCTTTCACTTTACTACAGGTCCCGGCTAAGTAATCAATTATTTTTTTGTTATATAACCAGACCCACAAATTGCACAGCATTAATATACTGGGACTAAATACAAAGGAATTGAGGAATAAATATTCAGCCTCTCTTAGATTTCAGTTAACCAAGGAAACACCAAAGCACCTGGTTTCCTCTTACATGGCATTCAGAAATAAGTCAAATTCTTTCCTAGAGTTTGTTTTATGTGATAAAACCACCCAGCTGTACATGGATTAAGTCTCTAATGTAAAATCTTGACAAGTTATAAAGAAGAGATTCAGAACTGATTTCTCTTTTGATCTTCTTAGCTTTCAAGATCTTTGGGGTAGTAGAGGTAGCAACAAAAATATTTAGTAAACAGAGGCAGTAATTTATTGTCTTGTAAAGTTCCTGGAGGAAAGATGTGCAAAGAAAGATTCCTTTCTGTGGATTGTCTATTGGAATATATTAACAAATAAAAATGTAAAGCAGAGGGGGAATGTAAATGCAGAGAGAAGCTGGCATTTATTACTTGTCTAAGAAGCCACTGAACATTGGAACTCAGAAAATTGAGGGGGGGGGGTTTCCTTGTTCCTGCTTCCATCAGTTAAAATCCCTGGAAAGATTCCCTTGGCAGATCATTTATTGCTTCAGATATAACTTTTTATCCTATTGTTTACAGATTTCAAGAGCATTTTCATGAAAAGCTTCCAAAGACCATATAATAATTATAATAGCATCAGAAATTTATCTAGAATTTTTCTCACACAAAGGTCAAAATTTGAATACCACTTCATTTATCTTTAGCAGCATCCTTGCAAGATAAGCAAAGGTCCAGGATATTTGTCTGCATTGAATAGGTGTACCAATGAAGTTATTCTTTAATGCACCTTTCTAATATAGAAATGATTCTAGGTTCTTGTAGACCATGCCAGATAAATACAAGCTGAAGCAGAGCCAATAAATGTGTAAAAGCTTCAAGTGTAGGTCTGGGTGATAAACTAGGTATCTGTGGTTAGCCTAAGACCCAGCCTAGCAGATTTCAGAGAAGTTAATTACTAAAGAAATGAACACCATAGAAATAATTTTTTTGGATGTTCATTAGTCAACCAATATTTAGCAAAATATGCACTATGTGTTAGGTGCTATGCTAAGCACTGGCAATATAAAAACTATCATTTCTCATGAAATGGTATACTAAATCAAGCAAGGTTACAATCTATATTGGTTGATATCTGCCCAAATAAAATGTCAGACAAAGGGAATATTTTATAGATGGGAAGGTTTCAGTATATAATCTTTCCTATTTGTAATATTATCTCTACTTCTATAGCATGAAGAATATAAGGTTCTTGAGAGGAGGAACTGTTTCATGTATTTTTCTCTCTCCTTGTATCCCCTGTTTTTAATATGTAGTAGATGCTTAATAAATACTTGTTAATTATTTAATTATATGCATTACTAAACTAAGTATTGAAATGAAATCTAAATTCAAAACCTTATCTAGTATGTTCACATGTCCATTGGGTGCCAAATGGTTTCATAGGGGGAATTTGTTAAAAACCAGAGATAGTTTTAAAGACATTTACAGTTTTTAATGAGCCACACAAAACTAACAAATAGGTCATCAAGAAAATAATGTAATTATAGGTCTAGGGAGGCACTGAGTTTGGAACAAATAATACTCAGATTTGTAAATAGCCATGTTATTCCACTGGTCTTGAAGTTCACATTGAAGTTTCTGGGTTTCATCTCTTCAGAGTCACCTGATTATCATTTCAGTTTTGGTCTACTAGAATATGAGAAATAAATGTCTTTCCCTTATATGGAAGACTAGCTCTTTAATCCTACTATCAAAAAATTTAGCTACCAAAAATCAAGTACAATGCATTCAAATTAAGATTAAGTCTTGCATTCTTAACCCCTGAAAGAGTAGTCTTTGTTCCAGACAACTGATTTAGAGTTAGAAGTTCCCAAGGTACTTTCTGGATTAAATAAAAAAAGAATTCGAGTCAGAACAGAAAGAAAGAAAAATAGCTAAGGCTCTTGTTCTCCACTTATCAAATTTCAGTTTCTATTTTGTTATTGATGCTGTTTATCACTCAAAATTACCCAATCCTTTGCAATACAATTTGCCTTATACTTAATTAAATTCTACACTTGTATATTTCACTTATTCTGTCTTTTAGAATGATAGATAAATAAATATATATAATATATATAGTATTTATTATTTATCCCAGGCCTTCAAATATTTAAAACTGCTACTTACCTAAATCTTTCCCTCCTATTATATATCCATTTCTTTCACATCATAATAGCTTAGCTTCTCTAACTTTCTGAAGCTGATAAACTTTCTATAACACAGTTAATGCAAGTACCATTATACTCAATTTTACAGATGAGAAAAATTAAGCTTAGAAACTTAGCCATGGTCTCCTAAGTACCAGAGGAGAAATCTGAAATCAAATGTTCTAAATCTCAATATTATTTACCCTTATTTCCAGTTTCCTCATCATCCTGACTGCCCTCAACTGTATGCAACAAGTGAGTTCCTCATGTTTGGCATGAGTGGGGTACAGAACTAGAGTATAGTAGTGGGCTCAAATGTATCATAGAATCAGACAGACATGTTCTCAAGTTCTAAATTCAATCCTTATTTGAAACAAATCCTTTCATTGTTCTGTTTCCCTTTCCTTATCTATAAAAGGGGTTCAAGAATTCATATTCCAGTTTATATTATATATAAGCATGAAATTTGTGTACATATATATGTATAAAGAAAGGAGACAAAAAGAAAGAGAGAGGCAGAGAGAAAGAGAGGGAAGGAGGGAGAGAGAACAGAGGGGAGTGAGAAAGAGGGAAAGAAGGAAAGAGAGACAGAGACAGAGACAGAGAGTGAGAGAAGGAGGGAGGGAGGGAATGAGGGAGAAAAGGGAAAGGAGACTAAGGGGAAGAGAGAAAGAATATTGCAGGTCTTTAAGGCTCAAGTGACATAATGTATTTGCAAGACCTTGCAAACTTGAAGGTGAGACAGAGACACAGAGAGACAGAGACAGACAGAGATAGAAACAGAAAGGCACATACACACATAGAGGGAGAGATGGAGGGAGGGAGGGAGAAAAGGGGAAAGAGAGTGGTGGGAGAGAGAAAAATAACATTGCAGGATTTTGAGGCTCAAGTGACATAATGTATTTACAAGACCTTGCAAACTTGAAGGTGAGACAGAGACAGACAGAGATAGAAACAGAAAGGCATATACACACACAGAGGAAGAGAGGGAGGGAGGAAGGGAGGGAGGGAGAGAGGGAGAAAAGGGGAAAGAAAGTGGGGGGAGAGAGAAAAAGAATAATGTAGGGTTTTGAGGTTCAAGTGATATAATGTATTTATAAGACCTTGCAAACTTGAAGGTGCTCCATCAATATCACTTTATCATCCTAAATATTGCATTTGTATTCTGATTAGCTCAGGGAAACACTAAGAAATTCTTACTACTCTGTATCTGTTATTTATTCTTCCATTAACATGGTCTTCACCTGCATTGCCTTTCTTAGTCATCTTGCCAGACTATCAGCTCACATCAAGTGCCCCAGAAATAGATTCTTTCTGTAAAGAGGTCAAGGTACAGGAAACCCTTGTAACTCTAATGGATGATAAGGTTGATGGGTAGCAAAGTGGACCTTATTGCTTAAGGAAAGGACAGTTACATATGGTTTAGGCTGATGTCACAGGACAAGTGTCTGAGTATATCTAAATGAAAGATCACAGTCTGAAACAATTAAAGTCATTAGAGCTACTACCTTGAATTAAAGTATGATTTTCAAAAGGCCACTGATAAAATGCATGTAAATTGCTTGGTAGGACAGTATTTAGAATCCATTAACACATTTGTATCCATTAAGTTATTTGCTAAATTGGCCCTCAACATATAAAACAAAGAACCAGAACCATGAGGAAAGAGGGTATGTATAGATGGTGTCATACAATGGAAAAAATCCTGGATTATAGATAGATAAACTGGCTCTACTCCTTAGTCTTTCTTTATTCTACTCCTGGGTCTACTCCTTAGCCTTATTCTACTCTACTCTTGGCCCTCCTTACTACTACTTTATTCTCCTCCTGGTCTTATTCTTACTTCTACTCTATTCTCCTCCTATCTCTACTCTTTACTCCTATTCTACTCTAATCCTGCCTCTACTCCTTATTTCTATTCTACTCTCCTTACTTCTACTCTACTCCAGTTCTCCATCATATTCTCTCCATGACCCTGGGCAACTCAATAAAAAGAATAACTAGCATTTTCATAGTACCTACTATATTCCAGGCACTGTGCTAAGTATCTTATAGAAATCTCATTTGATCCTCACAATAACCTTGCCAGAGTAAGTGCTATGATTATCCCACTTTTACAGTTGAAGAAGCTGTGGTAAACAGAGATAAAGTGACTTGCCAGGATCACACAGCTAATAAGTATCTAAGGATGGATTTGAACTCTAGCCGTCCTGATTCTAGACCCAGAACTCTGTGTCCTATGACACCCCTTCACAGTTTTTCATTTCTATGGTCCTCAATTTTCTCAACATGAAAGGAGACTTGATCATGATCCTGAATACTTTTCTAACTCTAAAGACTAGGATAATCCTAGAATTCAGAACTATATGAATAGCCAGACTGAAAAAGTAAATAATTCAATGTCTCTCTAATCAAAGGTCTTCAATGGAATAGCCCACAGATTTATGTTGTTCAGTTATTTCAATCATGTCTGACTCTTCATGATCCCATTTGTGTTTTTTTGTCAAAGATTCTGAAGTGCTTTGATATTTCCTTCTGTACCTCATTTTTATAGATGAGAAAACTAAGACAGTTAAATGACTTGTTGTGGGTCACAAAGCTAGTATCCAAGGCCAGATTTGAATTCATGAACATAAATCTTCCCAATTCTAGGCCCAACACTCTATCTACTGTACCGCCTGGGTGCCAGGGATTTATAAATTTATAAACAGGGGCAGCTAGGTGGTGCAGTGGATAGAGCACCAGCCCTGAAATCAGGAGAACCTGAGTTCAAATCTGGCTTCTGATACTTAACGCTTCCTAGCTGTGTGACCCTGGGCAAGTCACTGAACCCCAATTGCCTCAGCAAAAACAAACAAAAAAAAACTGCTATATAAATTTATAAACATATACAGTATACCAGGGCCTGTACTAGTTAATACTAGTTAATATTTTATCAGTGTCTTGGATAAAAGCATAAATAATATAATTATGAAATTTTCAAATGATACCATGTAGAGAGATAATTAATACAATATATAATTGAGTCAAAATCAAAACACGAATAGTTTCAAATACTGGGTTGAATTAAATAAAATTAAATTCAACAGGGAAACATAAAATTGTCTTTCCATATTTGAGCTGTCCTAAGTGACTACCATAGTCTTCCTGTTCATCTCTACTTACTTCCTTCTCTGGCTTCTTTCAAGTGCCAGTCAAAGTCCCACCTTCCACAGGAAGTCTTTTCTAACACTGATTCTTTTATTTAATTTCCTATTTACCCTGTAGATAGCTTGTTTATACATAATTTCTTTATTGTCTCTTCCTTTAGATTTTAAGTTCCTTGAGGATAGGGACTGCTCAGTACAGTGACTGGCACAAACTAGGCATTTAATAAATGTTTATTGACTGGAAGTTCAACATCAGTCAACAAAAAAAAAAAAAATTTGATACTGGGATGCATTGGAGGGGCATAGCTTCCAGAAATAGCAAGGTGACATTCTCAACACCTTGTCAGACATTGTCTGGGATATTATGTTTAGTTCTTAAAGCAATATGCTTTTATGCTAGACAATGTCTGAAAGAGGCTAACTGGGCAGGAAAGGGTTTTGTATTCAGGGCATTATGAAGATTAGTCAAAAAAACTGGTCAGGTTCAGCTTAGAGAAAAGATAGAGGTAGGAGATGAAAGCTATAGTCAAATATTTGAAGAGCTGTCTGTAGAAGATACAAATGTCTTTTCCTTAGCCCCCAGAGACCAGAAACAGCAAGAATGAATGGAAATGGCAAAAAGGACAGTTTATGCTAGATGTCAGGAAAAAAAAAAATTCTTATTTTTTTTTCTAATTGGTGGCCATCTCTAGGGCAGGGAGAAGGAGAAAAGAAAAAAAAAGGAAAAAAGAAATTTACATGATAATTTTATTAAAAATAATTACAAGTTATACATAATAGATTTGCAGTTTCATGTAAAATAATTTTATTATGCTATGTTATTATGCTTGTTTTATTCCATAAATTAAAAATATAATATTTTAATTCAAAAATATAATAATTTTGATTTTTAAATATAATACATAATAATGTATAATGCTATAATATGATAATATAACATAATGCTATAATATGATATGATACAATATAAAATATAATTTAAAATTTTATCATAAATTGTAATGCAATATAACATAGAAATATGATAATTAAAAATTAAAATATCATAGTAATTAGAAGTGCCCCAAAAGGGAAGATGCTTTCTCAAGAAGTAATGATATTCCCCCTCCCTAGAAGTGTTCAATCAGGGTCTGAACAACTGCTTGTCAGATATGTTATAGTGGGAATTTCTTTTCTGGTGATGTGTTTGACTTGATGGCCATCAAACCCCTTTCTATTTCTAAAATTCTGTAATTGTGTGAAGTAACATGATATAGTAGAAGTCCTAGACAAGAAAAATAAGGAAACTAGGTTTCTCTTTCCAATTCTTTTACTAGACTAAATGGTCTCACAAATTAAGAAATTAAGTTCAAAAGAAGTTGATAAGAATTATACAATTAATAGCAGAATTGAGACCCATAAGCCAAGGTTTCCCAACTGATAGCTCACTGTTCTGTCCATATGCCTATTTAATAAAATATATATGCATGGAAGGTCTGAAGTAAATGAGCAAAGTTAGTTCAGGTGTCAAGAGGGAGGAAGTGTGTGGGGGGGGGGAGAATAGAATCTTTAATCTATTTCCCCCATTCCCTTTATTTTCTAGTCTCTTCAATCCCTTCCTTTTGCTACCAATTTTCAATTGCCCCTTTCCTGTTCTTTTCTGTTCATAATATCCCTTCTCCCTTAAATAAGACTGGGGACATTGACTTATTTTGAAGTCATTATCTACAAAGAACCAAGTAAATTAATTATTAAAAATTTTGAAAGTTCCCAGATAAGAAGCTAATACAAATTACTGAAAGCATTTTATTCTTGTCATAGTGACTTGTTCTATAATATTGATCTCTTTTTCTGAAAACTCCATAATATAATATTTAAAAAGAAGACAAAAAAGAGATACAAAAAGATGCCTCCCACTACTTTTTTGTAGAAGCAGGAAGTCCAGAGGTATGGATTTTAGATTTATTTTTCAATGCATTCATCTGTTTTGCTGATTTTTCTCCCTCTTCTGCCTCTTTTCCTTTTTTATTAAAAAAATTAATAGAGGAGAATTTCAGAGGGGTAAATATAGTTAATGTAAAAACAAAATATATATATATATATATATATATATTTAATGTGAGCAGTCATAGAATAAAATTAGCATTGTCATGTTCCGAATTACCTTGAGAAAGTAACTTAATTCCTTAGGCCTCAGTTACTTCATCTGGAAAATGAAAAGGGTAGATTAGGGCTTCTTAAACTTTTCCCATTTGCAACCCCTTTTTGCCCAAGATATTTTTACATGACCCCATCTCAAATCTGAGCCAAGATGTATCTGGCAGAGGTCATACATGCTCAGTGCAAAGTGCATGTGTGGTGTATCCAAGGTTGCAGTAAATTTACACAATGCAACCCAGGTAAATGCTGCCAGAAATATCTCAGATTTATTACACATTTGATTTTTGAATTAATTTTTGGTCATTGCATTCAGAAACCTTTTAGCGTTGTCAAATTTTTCATGACCCGCACATTCAATTATGTGACCCTATAAGGGGTCACAACCCACAGTTTAAGAAGCTTTGGAGTAAATTGCCTCCAAGATCTCTTTCAACTCAAGATCTATGTCCTAAAAACTTTACCTTTCTGTACCTTAATTTCTCATCTGTAAAATGCAGGGGTTGGACTAAATGACCTCTTCGTATCTATAATCCCCTTATCTCCTTAGTGAAATAATTAAATATTCTATCATATTACATTTTATTATATTATATATTACGACTAAATATTATGTTAGATATCATATATTTATCATTTTGTATTATATGTCATATTATATTATACTATATTATATCATATTATGTTATACTATATCATATTATACCAAATTGTATTGAATACAATTATTTGTACAATTACATTGTTATATGCAATTATTTGTACAATTATATTATGTTCTATTATGTTGTATTATGTTACATTATGTCATGAGATATGTTATATTACATGTAACATTATATAATATTGCATTATATTTAAAACATAATATATATTTAAATGTAGTTATTTTAATTGAAATCTTTTTCTAGTATATATCTCACCAAGGGGAAAAAAAAAAGAGTCAAATTATGGTCTGTCCAGTAATATATGAAGTAGTTTCCTCAACTTAAACTAGTGGATCAGCCAGGCTGGTCATTCTTCCCATGCTCTCAGATTCCTGGCAATCCCAGAATTGTCCTTGTGTCTTAATTGCCAAAACTTGAAAGCACCCCATCTGCTTTTGCTTTGCCCCTCCCTCAAATTCCTGAAAAGCTCTGGACTCCCCTCATTCTCATTTCCTTTTTCTTTTCTCTCCCTCTCCCCAGACAGTCCAAGAAGACTCCACTTTTGGAAATCAATGCCACTCCAATGGGATAATGAAATTTCAATCCTTCACACAATGACAAATACATCTTTCATTTTTTTTTTCCTGTCTGTTATGTTAGGAGGAGAAGAATAGCAACTGCCCGGTGTGAACAATAGCCTGACTTTTCAGTTCTGAATCATTGGCAGCTGCTAAAAAGCCTTGCATAAAAATAATCCCTTGTCCTCCTCTGGGTGACATTCCTCATTTCTTATCATCCATGCCGCACACAACCAGAACTTGATAAGGCATCCAAAAAAGATGATAATGGCTGCTATCAAGCTGTCTAGGAGAAAATAATAATAATAATCTGTTTATGGAAAAATCAACTGTCAGTCTGCTTTAAATTTCATGAAATCCCAGAAGGAAATCTGTCCTTCCAAAACCACTCCAACCATATTCTTTTCCCCTCAAGAACTTTTAGAATTTCTTTATAGGATTTTTTTTTGGGTATTGTTTTGATGCAGTATACCCAAGGAGCCTGGAAAATACTGGGAGGTATCATGATCCAATGGAATTGTCAAGCACTAGATTTAGAAACAGAGAGCTTAGGTTCAGATCCCAGGTTTGCTACTTAATACCTGTCTGACTTTGGGCAAATCAGTGGATCCCTTGAAGGTTCAGTTTTCTCATCTACAAAATGAGGCATCTGAACTACATGCTATTAAAGGACTCTTCTTGTTCATGTCTAAAATCCTATAATGATACTTCAAATCAATCACAAAACAGGTTGGAAAAAAATAAAGGTCTCCAGGATGATCTCTGAATCAAAAAGAGGATTGTGCATCGGGTTTTATGTAAAGAAAGATCTGGGGAATTTTCAGAGACTTAAAAAAAGAAAAAGAAAAAAAAATCCCCAAATGTTCCTGGCAGACTTTTAAGAAATATATATGAACTTAATCTAACTTCATCCCAAAGGAACAGTTCAAAGGTCCTTCCAGTCTGTTTTTCCATTAAACTTTATGCCCAAAGGAAGTTACCCATTTTGTACAGGGCATATGGAGGGCACTTGAATGCTTCAGTATGGTGCCTTAATTCAATTCTTTTTCTTATGAGACAGGTCAGGTCCTATGTCTGACCACTGTTTATTAGTTCATCCAAAAAATGTTATCTGGAGATTGTGAAGAGACTGAAATTCCAAGTCATCTTTGTTTTTGAATTTTGAGTTCAGTCTCATACTTAATCCCCAACCCCCATAAAGGCTTTCAGGAAAAAGACAACAGACACAATAGGAAGCCTTCCAGACTGCAGTCCTGGTTACTTTCTTCTTCCCCCCCCCCCCCCAGGCATTGTTCTTTTGCCTGAGTCACCAGTCAATGCTGTTTTCTGTTCTCTATCTGCCCATCCATCTCTCATGCATGTATCTGGACACATAACAAGAAAGACTACATTGCTTTGTTTTATTTATTCCCCTATAGAAATTCTGGTGTAGGGTCAATCCCTCTGTATTCCTCAGCTCCAGGGAGCATCTTTGGTTTCCCATAGGGGAACCATGCCACAATGAGGGAGGAAGCCCTCTCACCTTCATTCCCATTCTAATTAGCCTGAGGACCAAAAGGCTTTTTCAGGCACTTACTTGGACCCCTTTAGTTGTTACTTCTACCTTACCCTGATTTCTTCCTAGATCCAGGTTTAACAAGGCATTACTAACAACTGGGAAAATCAAGGAAGGTCTCTTATAAGAGGCTGAATTTGAGCTAAGTCTTGAAATCTAAGGATTTCAAGAGAAACTATTCTAGAAATAGAACTCAGGACAGAATAAGTAACAGTTCAGTGATATATCAACAAGGAACATGGTGGATAGGGAAATCATATAGAAGCAATCATTACTAAGTCTTGGTCGTCTCATGGATTCATTGGGCAAATGTTCTCCATACTTCACTTCATTACTACCAGATCTTCTCTATAGTATCCACAAAGAAAAGCAAGATAGTGGGTATTATGGGCATTAACATCATAAATTTGTCAGTTTAAGTCAAATTTAAAACATTTACTAGCATTTTAACATGGTTAACATTTACTGGGTTTTCTGCTATCTAGGGGAAGGGGTGGGGAGTAGGTGGGGAAAAATTTGTAACAGAAAGCTTTGTAAGGGTCAATGTCGAAAAATTACCCATTTATGTTTTGCAAATAAAAAGCTTTAATTAAAAAAAATAAAATAAAATAAAAACATTTACTAGCTGTGAGGCAGTGTAGCATATGGTAGACAAAATCCTGGACTTTGAATATAGAAGATCTGAGTTCAAATTTCTCCTCAGACACTAGATAAGTAGTGTTTACACAAATCAATTTGAGACCTGGAATCAAAAAGACTTAGATTCAAATATACTTCCATCCCTTAACAAAGTGTGTGAGGCAGAATAGCTGTTAGTAGACAGTGTTGGACTTGAAGTTTTTCCTATGTGGCATTGACCAAGTCTCAAGTACTTTTTTTGTAAATTGAAAAGGTTAAACAAGATCAGCTATAAGGTCACTCTCAGCCTAAAACTGTATGAGAGTACTGTATTATTATAACCTCATCTTATTGCTTTCAAAGAATGCTAGTGGGGAAGAAAAGTATTTCTCCTCCTGAGCCCCCCATACACACATTCGTTTACTCACAATAGCCTGGAACCTTTCATAGAATCAATATATGTAGTTATCAAGAAGAACATGAGATTAAAAATTCTTTAGCATTCCACAAAAAGGACCTGGTCTCGTATTAGAAACTCCCACGCCTGGAATACTTTCTCTTTCTCCATATCTCTTAGAATCCGTAGAGCTTAAATTCAGCCTCTTACAAAAGATCTTCCCCAGTTGGTAGGATTCCTCTTCACCCCCCAAATTACTTTGTAATTTGAAATTGAAATTGAAACTACATTAAGGGGGCAGCTAGGTGGTGCAGTGGATAGAGCACCAGCCCTGAAGTCAGGAAGACCTGAGTTCAAATTTGGTCTCAGACACTTAACATTCCCTAGCTGTGTGACCCTGGGCAAGTCACTTAACCTCAATTGCCTCAGCAAAAAGCAAAAAGAAAAAGAAAAAAAAAGAAACTACATTAAGTTACTTTGTAATTATTTTTTGTATTTACTTTCTATTTCCTTATCTGTGCATATGTTGTGTCTCCTCAGAAGAATACAAAGTCTGTGAGGTCAGAGACCAATTTTTTTTTTATTCTCTGTATCTCCAAGTGTACAGTAACTGGCACCCAGTAGGAACTTCCTTATATTTTCTGTTTTTCCATTAAACTTTGTGCACAAAGGAAGTTACCCATTTTGTACAGGGCATATGAAGGGCACTTGAATGTTTCAGTATGGTACAAGAAAGATCCTGTGACCTGTGACTCAAAATCAAGATAAGATTTCCATTAATTAGTATTTTTTGGCTGACTGAAGTGGATTGAATTGAATGATGATTCTGGGGTCCATCAGCTTCACAACAGATAACCCCTCAGAGATAATATCTTTTTCTTGATGGCCTGTGCAAATGCAAAGCCATTGTTTTACCTGGTACTTACCCTTCCTAAAATCAAAGTATAATGATACTTGTGGAAATCTATATAGAAGAATTGCCATGTTTAACATGTATTAAATTACTTGCTGTCTAGGGGAGGGAGTGGGGAGAAGGGAGGGAAAAATTGAAATACAAAGTTTTACAAGGGTGAATGTTGAAAATTATCTATGCAAATGTTTTGAAAAATAAAAAGTTGGTCTTTGACATTTGAGATTGTCACTGACCCCTTTTATTTATTAAATGCTAGCATGATTAATAAAAAAATTACCCAAGAAAAAAAGAAAGAAAAATAAAAAACATTTTAATAATAAAAAAATCAAGGCATAATCCTAGATGAAGGGAAGAATGGCAATCAGAGCCTATGAAATTTCAATTTCATCGAATTTATAGCTGAAAGAGACCTTAGAAGTCATCTAATTTAACTTCTCCCTTACCCCATTTTACAGATGAGAAAAACATAACATCCCACTCTTACCCCTTCTTAACCTCCCAATATCCTCACATTTCACTCCATGTTCATGCAGTGATACTGGTCTTCTTGCCATCCCTTGGACATAATACCCCATCTCCTGGATCCATGCCTTTTCATTGATTGTTTCCCAAACCTAGAATGTTCTCCTTCCTTATCTCTGCCCCCTAGTTTCCCTAGCTTCCTTCAAGACAGTTCACATTCTTCCTGGCTTTTTCCAGTCACTGTTAGTGTCTGATTTCTAAGATTACCTACCATTTACACACTTGTTTGACATTGATTTCAGTATTCAATTGTGAGCTCCTTGAGGGCAAGATCGTGTTTTGTTTTATTTTTTTTCCCTTCTTTGTATCTCCAGACCTTAGCAGAGTATCTGTCATATAACAAACATATAAATGCATGTTGACTGAATAGAATCAGAGAGATTATTATTTGCCCCAAATCACAAAATGAATGAGTAGAAAAAAACAGAATTCTCAATGTATACTCAGAATTCCTTCCCCCTTCCATCATCTTGACTCTTTACTCTCATGAGTGTCCATGAAGAGAAAATGATAAGAAAGGAGATTAAAAGCTGACCTACCAAAACTTGTCATTTCAGGATTGGGAAAACAATAAAATATAGCTTTTCCCACAGACACCTCTCTCATAATCACTTCTTTCTATATCTCTTTCAACTCATTATGAATTAGTTATAGTCATGCAATTGGAATCATAAAATCTGGCAACCTTCTGGCTTCAGTGTCAAACAGTTCCCTCTAGGGGGACACCCAAAGGGTTAACAACTGGTCAGCCATCAAATGCTATCAGCCTTCAACCAGAACACAATAGGTATTGTTGTCCCTGAGACTTTTGTCTGTTTTTTCTGGCAGGCATTACTGTTTTGAAACCAAATCTAAAATAGAAAAGGGGTGGGGGGGGTGAGGGGGCATCTGTCTGAATTTAAATACATACACACACACACATACACAGCAAAAACATGAGGCTGACAGGAGAATTGTTCAGCTGAATTTCCAGGAAAAGTTATTGGTTCATTGTTCAAAGAAGATGACTTCCCTGCTTTAAATGCAATTAGCTCAGAGAGAAGCTCATATGTATACGTGAGACATCTCTGAGGCCATTTCTATCTCAAATATGAAGCAGCAGCATATTATAAATGTATTAACTGATAAGTGAACTGTGAATATTCCATCTCTCTGCATAGAAAATCCATTTGCATGGCATTACTGATGGGAGAGCTCATTAGACTGCCTGCTCCACTTACAATCTCAAGACTGGTCCTTATTCCCTCTCCAACAGCTCCCAGCTGTTCCTGCCTCAGTCTTCATTCTAAATAGCACAGAAACAGAAAAGTACATCACTATCATATGCACATTAAAAAAGGTCACTGGTCAAATAGTATTCCCCATGCTACCTATTTATATACATGTTATCTCACCAATTAGAGCAAGCTCATTGAGGGCAGGAACTGTTTTTGCCCTTTCTTGTATTCTCAGTGCCTAGCACAGTGCCTGGCACATGATTTGTCAGTAGTAAATACATATTATTAACTGATTAATGAGGCAACATTATTTTGTTTAAAAAAAAAAGAAGAAGAAGAAGAAGAAGAAGAAAGGTAGAGGAAGTAAACCTGAAAAGACTGTGTCTGATCTTTAGCAGCTATGTGGCATGGACAAACTGATTGATCTGTCTGAATCTCATTTTCCTCATCAGTAAAATGGGAATGATAATGCTAGCATCTGCCTGAAAGAACTGTTGTGAAGATAAAATGAGATATTATTGAACATGTGTTTTGCAAATCTTAAAGCATCAACTTATTTTTTTATGTACAGCAAGATCATAGATTCAAAGCTAGAGAGGACTTTAGCAGACAAATGGTTTAATCCCCTTGTTTTATACTTAAGAAACTGAAGCTCATAGAAGTTACATGACTTACTAATAATCACATATGGTAAAAAGAAGAATCAAAATTTGAACTCAGACCCTTGGACTTTAGAGTCAACCCCTTTTCCTGTATATACCTTTTGCTTTAAATCAGTATAGCTAGGTAGCTGGATAGGTGGGTGAATAGATGGAAAGAAAAATGAAAGAAAGAAAGAAAGAAAGAAAG
>JAJPUD010000429.1:415573-529233 GCA_023553655.1 Myrmecobius fasciatus | reverse complement strand
AAGAAAGGAAGGAAAAAGAAAGGAAGGAAAAAGAAAGGAAGGAAAAAAGAAAGAAGAAAAGGAAGAAAGGAGGGAGGGGAAAGAAAGAGAGATAGAGGGTGAGTGGGTAAATAGATGGAAAGACAAATTAGATAAATAGATGGGTGGAGAGATGGATGAGTGGATTGGATATATGGATGAATAGATAGAGGAGAGAGAAAGAAGGGGAACAGATAATTACCTTTAATAGAGATAAAATATATAAAATAAATTTAAAAGCTAAAATTAGTTTTAAAAGATAAAATAAAATATTGATATTACTTTTACTGGCTAATCTATCCATCAATATTTATTGTGCCAAACACTATGCTAAGGGCACAATTCCCTCTAATCACCCCCCACAACTCAACTTAATTCAACAAGCATTTATTAAACCACTACTACATGAAAAGTGGGCCGCTAGACTGCACAATGGAAAGAGCACCAGTGCTGGAGTGAAGAAGACCTGAATTCAAATTTGGATTCAGACACTTACTCTTTGTGTGATCTTTTCAGTTTCCTCATCTGTCAAATAAAGTGGAGAAAAAAATCTCAAACCACTCCAGTGTCTTTGCCAAGAAAACCCCAAAGTCACAAAGAGTTGGATATAATTGAAATGCCTGAACAACAAAAACAAATGTGAAAAAATCAGCACTGAAGACATAAAGATAAAAGCAAAACAACCTCTGACCTCATGTTGCTTCTACTCTAGCCTGAGGGGACACAACATAAGCCTCCAGTGTCACAGATCTAGAAAGAGACCTTAGTGGCCTTCTAGTCCAATCTCTTCACCATACAAAATGAGGAAACTGAGACCAAATGAAGTAAAGCATCCTGGCCATGGCCACATAAGTAGTCCAATGTCATATACAAAAATTAATATAGTAAAAGGAAAATTGAGAAAGAAAAGAATTTCAGTGACTGAGAGCAAGGCAGTAGTTATTCCACCAGAAGGTGGAATCTACGCTGAGCCTTGAAGAAATGTAAGCTTTATGAGAAATGGAAAGAAGAAAGGAGTAGTTTTTTTTTTGTTTGTTTGTTTTGGTTTTGGTTTTGGTTTTGGTTTTGGTTTTGGTTATGTGGGCAGGGAAAGCTGATGCAAATGCACAAAAGCTGGAGATGCAATATTAACTTTGGGGGATGGCCAGTATTCCAATTTGTTTAGAGCATAGTCTGTGGAGAGGAATACTTATTGATAAGATTGAAAATGGAGGTGGAATCTTCAAAAGTAAACTAAGGAGTCTGCATTTAATCCTGCAAACAATGAAGCTGTTGAGAGTTTTTGTAATATCCAAGATGACATAATTAGAACAATGCTCTAATAATATTAGGTAAGAAGGTGGCACAGTGAGTATGAGACCTGGACTGGTATTCAGGATAGATGTGAGTTCAAATCCTGCCTCAGACACTTACTAGCTATGGGTCTCTGGATAAGTCACAAAACTTCTATTTTCCTCAGATTTGTCCTACATAAAATGGGAATAATAACAGAACTTACTTTATAGGATTGTTGCAAGGATGAATGAGATATATAAAGAGCTTTGCAAATCTTAAAATGCTATATAAATATTATCATTTTATTATTCTGTCAATTGTGAGAAGATTGAATGGGGAAGGGAAAGGCTCACTACGTAATCTAGTCACTTGAAGTTGCCTAATATGCAATGGTGTGCTAGAGCCAGCTAGTATTTGATGACATGGGGGACAATTTCCAATGAACTTGGAGATTGGAGCCTGAAGACATGAACTGAATCTTAACTCTGATACATCTAGCCAGCATGGCTAATCTGTTTTCGCACTGGGGTCATTGCCAGTTGTCTTGATTTATGCCATGCCAATTGACTCTGACGACTAGAAGAGAGAATGAAACTGATGACTTTGCACATCCCTGTCTTGCTTAAATCCAATTCATTTGCAAGCCAAGATATCACCCTCCTGATATCACTGGTACTCTTTATGAATGAAGAACAAACAATAACTTGCTGAAAAGAGTCAGTTGCTAAATCTTCTCCCAATCATTTACTCCTCAGAAATCTACAAATGCTATAAATGATAACTTGGTTTATTGTTTTATTGATTGTCCAGCCTTAAAAAAGAAAAATATTAATAATATAGGCTAAAATTAAAAGTGTGTTCTGTACACAGTTTTTCAAAAGAATTGGTCATTAACCATTGGTTAACTTAGCCCACCTGTGGCCCTAGCTAGGCATGGGCAAATGATCATTTAGCCAGTTAGATTTGAAGGGCTTCACTATTTCACCCCCATCCCTATGCCCATCTTCTCCATCAGCCCGAGACCAATACCACCTTTTACCCTTCCCCAATCTTCTATTTCCACTAAAATATTCCATTGCCTGGGCTTCACATAAAAGGTGAATCATTTGCTCTAGAGTTACTATTAAAATGCACATATAATATTTTCTATTAAGGCAGGGGAAGTCTTCCCTGCTAAAGTGAATTAGTTGATTGAATTCTCTAACTAGTTATTTTAAAAGGCACGGGGAGCTTAGATTTGGCAGGACAAATTGAACTAAAGAAGACTGAACTAGATTATTTCTTCTATCTCTAGAGCTATGATTTTATGAAGCTATTGAATGAGTAATAATAAGTATTATATAACATAATTACAAACAGATATAATTATATTGTTCTAATATATTATTTAATAAGTTAATTTTAATCCTACATTTTCATAGTCTATTGAGATGTTGTTATTCAATTATAATCCATTATTCTCAATTATAATTATCTATTGTATTGGTATACAATTCTATTATATAGATATTAATCATTATTAAATATATGAGTATTATAATTTATTATGTTTTTATTATAATTATTTATGGGAATATAATTATTGGTTATAGGATCTATAATTATATAATTATGCAAATGTTATTACATTATAATGTTGTATATTGTGTATTTTATTATAACATAATGTTGTTAATTACAATAATGAAATACTTGGGCATATTTCACTTAGTTTTTTCTATTTGAGGCCTTTGAAAGAAATGTTATGTTTTTAAAATCATTTTTGTCCTTCCCCTTCCCTTGTTACTCAGAAAATAATGAAGGGTTGGCAACTGAAACAATGCAGGGATGGGAGAGTAGAGAGGAAGGAAAACCCAGTGGCAAACATTCAGGCGGGGCAATTGTTTTCACAAGGATGTCGTTATGACACAGTCCTTCTGTGTCCCACGGCCAACTTGCTAAGTTCAGAAAAACAGATCTGGCCAAAAGGGAATAGTTTCCATTATGAATGTTTTTCATTCTTAAAAATAAAAAAGTAATGAAATATTAAAATTGATTTGAATTTTAATAAGATTTTACTCCAGAACACTTTCTTGCTGAAGACATGAGAAACTTTTGGCAATATAGAAAACTTCCATCAATACTAAGGACAAATATGCCTGCTATTCAAAACTACTATTTTCTTCTTTCTTTTCTTGCCCTCCCCTGTCCCAGACTGACCAGAAGATAAAAAGATAATGTGTTATAGCTGAAAGAACAAAGATTTGGAGAACCAAGGACCTGAATTCAAATCCCTCCTCTGACATTTGCTATCTAAACATGTTTGGGCAAGTAATTTCATTTATTTGGATCTTGGATTTAATATATGCAAAATAATGAGATTAAATTATATGATTTTTCTGAGGTAACTTCCAACTTTATACCTTGGAGACCTTTCTGCAAAGATTTTTTTTTCCTCTCTCTCTCTTGTGAGTATTAATTTTCACTCACAGTGATTTGTATCTCTTGAAAATGAAATTAAATAAATGTTGTTGTTGTTTTTCCTTTTTTCTGGAAGAAGACCATGACATCAAGGAGGTGACGCCATGACATACAAATGAATTGGATTTAACTGAGGTCAAGGTGTACAGAGTCACCAGTCTCACTTTCTTCTCCAGAACCATCTGAGTCTAGTGGCAAGATACAAGTCAGGATCACTGGAGATGGATCCAGATGTAGTAAGAGATCTTGGCCTTTTTAAGCTAAGGTCTCTAACAGAATGAACGGATTGATAGATGAATGAATGAAGAGAGACAGACCATGAGAGAGAGAGAGAGAGAGAAAGAGAGAGAGAGAGAGAGAGAGGAGAGAGAGAGAGAAAGAGGAAATAAAGTTGAGTCAGATAGATGAAATAAAGGACAGAGGGTAATACGAAATAAAGAATAGAAAGAGATAGATGAAATAAAGGATGGATAAAGAAATAATAATGCATCATAGTAGATTTGCCTGAAGAAGAGATCAATAAAGTTCAACTGAAGAAATTAAAAAAGAAATTAGATATAACTACAACATATGAAACTGATTCTTTGTTGATTCTCTGGGACAGTATAGTCTAGTGGATAAAGGGCCAGATTTAAGATTTTAGGTTTGGGGCACACACTGACACATACTGAAGAAGGGATCAATAAAGTTCAACTGAAGAAATAAAAAAATTAGCTATAACTACAACATACTTTTTTTGTTGATTCTTAGAGACACCATAGTTTAGTGGATAAAGGACCAGATTTTCAAGATAAGTTCAAGGCACCCCCTGACACATGCTGAATGTGTGATCCAGGACAAATCATTCAGTCCGTCAGTGCCTCCAGGAAATTTTCTGAGAATGTAAATTATAGAGCAAGTGCCAACCTCTAAGTCCTAAGTAAGAGGGAGTTCTTTCATCTGGAAATCTCTTTACCATTGAATTTGCAAATTGGTCTATTCCCATCCCATTCTGTACTATAGTATGCAAGGATCTCTCTTTCATCCAAAGATATGATTTTATTTGTTATACGAGATAGTGTCTAAATCTCCAAAAAAAAAAAAAAAAAAGAGGAGAATATTGTAAACTCTAGGAGGGAAGGTATCTGAGGATAAGTGACAGATTAGGACAGTGACCAGATTGCTACACTTGGAGTCAGGAAGACCAAGGCTTAAGTTACATCTCTTATACTTACTCCATGATCATGAGTTGTTATAACTTTCTGAGTTACAGTTTCTTCATCTACAGAACAGGGATTATAACACCTAAAGTAATTACCTTGTGAGACTCAAATGAAAAAAGGTATTTAAAACACTTTCAAAGCTTAAAGTGATATCCATGGCTGATATTGCTATTATTATTCATAAATATAGTCTGAGTGATAGCAAATGGAGCATTTTACATGTTACTTTATTTGATCCACATAACATCTCTGTGAAATAGGGGTTAGTATTCTTTTTCTACAGATGAGAAAAGTGAGTATGAGAAAGAGTAAATAACTTCTCCAGTGTCATATAACTAGTAAGTATTTGGTTTATAGAACACCAAACCTATTGTTAGGAAGGCTCATTTTCCTGTATTCAAATCCAGCCTCAGATACTTATTAGTGGTGTAACTCTGGGCAAGTCACTTAACTCTATTTAAGGTAGTTTCCTCATCTTTAAAATGAGCTGGAGAAGGAAATGCCAAATTACTCCAGTATCTTGGCTAAGAAAACCCCAAATGGGGTCATGAAGAGTCATACACAATTAAAATAACTGAATAACAAAAGATTCTAGGTAAGTCACTTAATTAAGTTAATTAAGTGATCCTGATTTCCTCATCTTTAAATGAGAAGGAAATGGCAAATCATCCCACTATCTCTAACAAGAAAACCCTAAATGGGAACACAGAGAGTTAGATACAAGTGAACAACCACCACCACAGAACTTCCTAATTCCAAATCAAGAACTTTCTCTATTATTTGGCCTAAGAATATCCCCTCAGGGTCTCTTCTCAGGATCACATGTGACTAGATAAATTTCGAAATGTCTCTTGACTTCAGTTTGATAATTCTATTAATGTCATGAGCTACAGCAGGAGTGTAGCTCCTTCAGGGAGAAGAATGAAATCCAAATTCTACCTCTTATTCTTACTTTCTGTGTGATTTTGAACATATCATTTAACTCCCTTTAACCTCAGTTTTTTCAATTGTAAAAAGAGGGCATTGGATTACCAACTTCAAGGTCCCTTCTAGATGTGAGACTTATAGCTCATTTAGACATGATCAGTCTTAAACATTTCAAATAGGCTTGGATTTACTCTGTAACTGTACAATTTTTATTGTTTATTTATTATGCTGAGGCAATTGGGGTTAAGTGACTTGCCCAGGGTCACACAGACCACATTTGAACTCAGGTCTTCCTGACTTCAGGGCTGATGCTCTATCCACTGTGCCATCTAGCTGCCCCAACTGTACAATTTTTAAGAAAGGGTATCACATTCAACAGTCTACCTGCTGAATCAAGTCCTGATTATCTATCTGCATGAACATTGGTAGGAATAATGGAAAAGTCTTTGGTCACTCAAATTCCAAATAATTGGAATATTCCAATATGGCAATGAGAATACAGAAAAGAGTTCCAAACCTTGAAAGATGGTCCCATACAGAATTAGACATTGAAAATGAAACTTCAAAAACCACTAATAGCATATAGCAATAGCATATGTAAGAATAATGCAAAGATGAATAGAGCATAAGGCCCCAGAGTCAGAAGGACCTGAGTTTACCCTGAGCAAATCACTTTACTCTTAGAGCCTCAACAACAGTCAAAAAAAAAAAAAGAATACAAATAAAAAATTATATTAATCTAGTCCCCATATTGTAAGCATCAAACAAAAAACAAATTCTAAGTATGCTCATGGGGAGAGGAAATGATAATGATAATTAATTGCTTACTGATTTAGATAATACTTTATGTGAGTCTGGATGACACAATTTGAAATTAAACTAATAACCAATATTTATCAATCTTCTTATGATCTTATGTCAAATGATTTTCACTATAATCTTGTTAAATTTTACTATAATAATACCTATTATACAGATGAGGAAACTGAGGCTTATAGAAGCAGTCTGGTATAGCTTAAAGAGAATTAGGTGCAAAGTCAAGACATCCATGTGCACATTTAGTTCCTTACCTCTTAATACTTGAGTGACCTTAAATAAACAATTTAATTTCTTGGTTTCCTCATCTGATAAAAGAGGGGCCTAAAATTAGAAGCCTACTAAGTTCCCTTCCAATGTTAGATCTTATTGTGACCTTTTAGGGATTGCCCAAATTCACTCATGTCAGAGTGGGAAGTTTTAGAGGGAAAACCAAAAGTCCTTCCTACTGAAGAAGGCCTAAAGCCATCCAACCCTCTCTGAGTATCTATGGATAATTCATTGATTTTCCTTTAGTCATAAACCAGCTCACTACCTTTTTTCTCTCTCTCACTTCAAATGCTGCAAAGTCTATGCATTATTCTAAAAGAGAGGTATTCAAATTAGGAGACATAAAAGATACTTCCTTTTTGATGACAGGGACAGATTTTTCTTTCTTCCCATATTTCCATCAGTTGTTCCATAGAAGGGAATAAAGGGCCAAGGGCTGATGAATTCCTACATGCTCCCATAGTTATATTATCTATTCACGCCCCTCCATCTGCACAGGGAAGATTTTAAACATTGTCCCTCTATCAGATCTGTTCCATTGAAAATGAAGAGTTTGTGCAATGAATAGCAGTTACATTCTAATTATATTATTTCAGGCTGCAATTTCTTTGAAATCTAAAGAACCCACTGTCTGGGAGGTGTGGACAATGGGGGCTAAACATGTCAGGGGCATGGCAAATTCCTCCAGAAGAGTACCAAACGTATTATTGCTCAGGTTTCTTTGCAGACAGCAAATTCACCAAACCAAAGGTGAGGAGTGTCAATGCTCATATGCAGAGAAGGTGGGATCTGCTCTCTCTCCAAGTGGAAGGTGCATCTGCCATCAAATGAACTGGCAATTCATATTCCAATTAGGAGGAAATTATTGCAAAGTATTTCCACCCTTTCCTTTTCTTTTCTTTATATGCTTTTTTTTTAACCACTATTACTTTTTTGGAAGGATGGATCTTATTTATAATTTATTTTGTTTTGTTTTCCTTGACTTGTAAACATCTGCACCTACCAACTCCTCTGGCTTCCTATAAGTCCCAACTAAAATCCCACTTTTTACAGGAAGTCTCCTCTAACCCTTCTTAATTCCAGTGCCTTCCCTCTGTTAATCCTTCCCTATTTTTCCTGTATGTTGTTTACTTTGTATATATTTGTTTGAATGTTATTTTCCCCCATTAGATTGGGTGCTCTTTAAGAATATAGATTGATTTTTGTCTCTTTTTGTATCCCCATTGAGTAGCACATTGCCTTACAAATAGTTGGTATTTAATAAATATTGACTGATGAATGGAGAGATTGACTGAGGCAGGTAGCTCTGTGATGAGAAAATGCCCTCCTACTAATATTGGTCAGCTATGTTATCATCTTTAAGGGCTGACTGGCGTTAATGTTGTTTTCAGTCATTTCTGATTCTTAGTGAGCAAATTTTATTGGCCAAGATACTGGAGTGGTTTGTCATTTCCTTTTCTAGTTCATTTTACAGATGAGAAAACTGAGGCAAACAGGATCAAGTGACTTGTTCAGGCTCACACAGGATGTGTCTGAATCCAGATTTAATTAACTTTGTTAATTATTTCTTCCAGTGAGTTGTTTTTTTGTGATGTATACACAACTGTGTTCCTCTACTTTATATCCCCAATCAAAGCATTTTTATCATTGAATTGAACTCCAGGATCAGAGAATTAAAGCATCAAGCCTGGCAGGAACCTTAGAGCTCACTCAGTTTGACCTCCTCGATTTACAAATGAAGATACAAAAGTTCAGAAAGGTAACCCACAAAGTAAGCATTCAGACTACATTTCCAATATTCTGTGGCAGAAGATCAAAGGATTTTGGAATCTGAAGAAATCTTGGAGATCATCAAGTCTAAAAACTTCATTTTACAATAAAGAAACTGAGGCTGAGAGACAGAGAATAATTTGTCCATAGTAATAAAATAATATATAGAAAAAAACACTGGATTTAAAACTGAAGGATGCGAGTTCATAAGAGAACATTGTACAGAGCAATAAGATTTTGGGATGATCAACAAACACCAACTTAGCTCTTCTCAACAATACAGTGATTCAAGGCAATTCCAATAGACTTGGGATGGAAAATCTCATCCACATCCAGAGAGAGATAATGGAGACTGAATGTGGATCAAAGCACAGTATTTTCATCTTGGTTTTTAGTTGTTGTATGCTTGCTTTTTTTTTTTCTTTCTCATTTTTTTTTCTTTCACCTTTTGATTTGACTTTTTTTGTGCAGCATGAAGAATATGGAAATACATTTAGAAGAATTGCACACATTTGACCTATATTGGATTGCTTGCTGTCTATTGGAGAAGGTAGGGAGGAGGAAAGAAGAAAAATTTGGAACATAAGGTTTTGCGAAGGTGAATGTGTAAAACTATCTTTGCATGTATTTGGAAAAATAAAAAGCTATTAAGTTTAATGTCATGATGAACAATTAAAAAAAATGTCATTTCAAATCTTCATTCTATTACTTACTCCCTGTAGGATATTGGTCAAGTCATTTTATTGTTGTGGTCTCCATTTCCTTCTCTGTAAAAAGAAAGAAGAGTTGAAGTAAATGGCTTCCAAAATTCCCTTCAGTTTTAGAGCTATGTCACACCACCCCTTGAAAAAGAACATTACAAATAAGTTCCATTCTAATCATTCAAATGTTTATAAAACAGCAGATCAAAGAAATAGGAAAACTTTCATAAATATTATTATAATTCTCTCCTATATCATAGCCCTCAAACTTTTTACATCTTTATTGACCTAAATTTATTCTATATTTTTTTTGACATTATCCTAAAGTCCCACTTGATTCAAAGTTCTTTACAATATCTTCTGTGACTGAGGAGTCCATTAAAAATAGCTGACTAGGACAGATAGACTATTAAAAACAACAACAAAAAAAAAACCTTAACTTAGAGGAAGATTTTTTTTTCATAAAAATCATTACCTGTAAATAATTCATGTAGTTAAACAATGCTGAGATTTAAGAAGTAGAAAGAGAAGTTCTTAACTCAAAATTACTCTGATTAGTTCATTTGTGGTTCAGCAGGCTGTTCTAGCTTTGATTAAATAAATAAATAAATTCAGATTTATTTGGGATCCAGATTAAAAGCTGAAATGGAACTCTGAGGCTGTATAGTCTACCTACCTTTTCTTACAAATAAGGAAATTGAAGCTTAAACATGAGATTTTTGTTGTTGTTGTTGTTGTTGTTGTTCATTTAATGATCCCATTGTGGGGTTTTCTTAGCAAAAATACTGGGATGATTGACCATTTCCTTCTCCAGCTCATGAAGAAACTGAGGTAAACAGGGTCACATAGCTTAAAATATCTGAGGCCAGATTTGAATTCAGCATTTCCTGACTTCAGGACCATCACCCTGTCCACTGCAGCCCTAGTTCCCCATGCTGAATGATTCACCCCTATTCATCTAATTAGCAAATGGCAAAGGCAGTGTTCGAACCTAGGGTTCTGATTCCTATCCAGTTTTCTTTGCAATGGACCCCTCTGCCTCCCAAGATTTTGTTATAAACATCAAACATTTCGGACAAACCTCAAAACTCAACAATCCTACATCCACTTCTTTTCTATTCATAATATCACCTTCCAGGCCCTTACACATAAAAGACCAAAGTTAATTAGGGATAGGGGAAAATGCAGGGATGGATAAATAGGAAAAGATTAGATTTCATGGAGGTACTTCTTCCTGCACCCAGAAAAGATAAGTCAAGAGCTGGACTGCCAGTAATCAGTTTTTCATTGGCCATGTTTTTTGGCTCTCCTCTCCTTCCTGGAGACTTCACATTATGGAGTTCCCTGGATCTTTTCCAATAGGCACTTTTGTGTTAATGAATCTTGTTTCTCATAAAGCCAGTTCTTATTTTTCTCCCCTAACTTGCTTCCAACTCTGGAATATAGCTCCAAGGAAAACAGAAAGTAATTAAAATGTCAACACTTCCCTGAAAGGGAACATAAACTCTTTAGATTCACTTTATACCAGAAGTACCTCATCAGAGTTTATAAAAAGAAGGCAGTCCCCACCGATAAAACAATGATATCTCAAAGCAAAATTGGCCTGATAAGTAATAAGAATAAATTTCACTTTTTATAGTGCCATGTTTACATTGGTTCTTTTCCTTAGTATTCTCTAAATTGTGAGATAATCTTTAATTCAATCATCAAATGTTGATGGAGGGCTAATTAATGATAATAGTTACCATTTATATGGACGGCTAGATGATGCAGTGGTTAGAATGCTGCACCTGGACTCAAAAAAACTCATCGGCCTGAATTTAAATCTGACCTCAGAAACTTACTAGCTAGTGATCCCAGGCAAGTCACTGAAGTTCTGTCTGCCTCAATTTCCTCAGTTTTCAAATAGGGGTAATAAGAATGGATTGTACAGAAATAAAATAATGGGAGGGAAGACATATGAGATCTATGACAATATTCCCAGAGCAAGGCAATGAGAATCTAAAACAGCAAAGTCCTTATGTCTTTCTTTTATAATGGACTAAGAGATAGTCCATTGGAAGAGAATTCAGTTTTATGGGATTTGAGTTGAAATGAGCTCCAGCAATGAGCTACTTGGTGTCCCTCAGGGCCATGATGCATACCTCCATGGGCTATTACTGAGTCTCATTGGGATGAAGAAAGAATTCATGCTTCATTTCTACCTTCATTTAGACTTGTTTATCTAGGGTCAGAATCTTTCCAGAATCCCAGTGAGCAACAGTTCCTTTATTGATATACTATAAACATGAAAAATGGAGGAGGGAAGAGACAGACAGACAGACAGACAGAAAGAGAGAGAGAGAGAGAGAGAGAGAGAGAGAGAGAGAGAGAGAGAGAAAGAGGCGACTTTTGCTACCATCCAATAAGTTTTGCTTTGCAATTATCTATCATTTCTCTGTCAAAAAGATCTCCTCTCTTAACTCCCTGCCTGTCTCAGATTTAGTTAACAGAACAGGGACAAAACACTCATGGCTTTACATTGGCTCTCTTCTTATTCTGCATTTCACATATAGATACCTGAGATTTCATTGATTCTTCTTTCTGTAAGATACCTTTAACTAGGAGATCAATTTTTCATTCTCTCACCATTTGGAGGGCTTTCTCGTTCTCTTTCTGCTTCTATTTTTATGGGCATTTTAACCTACATTTCCAGTAAACTAATATTTCAAGAAGCACCATGAAGCAATAGAAAGCTTAATAGAAAGCATAAGATAAGCTTAGGTTATTGAGTCAGGAGACATTGGGTTCTGGTCCTAGTCCTGACACTTAACAATCATGTGATCATAGGCAAGTCAGGAAACCTCTCTGATCCTTAAAAGGATCTTTAGAGACTATCTAGTCCAACCCTCTCATTTTACCCATGAGGAAACTCACTTCAAGAAATATTGAGTGCCTAGATCTAACACAGGTATTTACTGACAAGAGATAGGATTTAAATAATGGAGAGCCAGTCCTACTTCCACTGCTTCCTGCTTCCTCCCTCAGTTTCCCTGTTTGCTATTTGAAGATAAAAATCTTTGCATTAGCTGCCTCACAGGATTGAAGAAAGTTTCCAAACCTGTGAAATACCATATAGTAAAATGTAGTATAAAGCATGGCTTTTAAACTCATGACCCCTTCTTGCCTGAGAAATTTTTACACAACCCTGAGTTACATAGGTATGCAGGTATATAAAATGGGTATAGAAATCTAACATTTATTGATAATAAATCATAATTTCATGAGCCCCACATTCAGTTATTCAACTCCATATGGGGTTATGACCCACATTTTAAGAAGCTTTGGTGTAGTATATTATAGCATAATATAATAATAATATCTATTGTGAAAAGCAGCATGACAGAAATGACAAGAGGCTTATCTTGTTCAGAAAAACACTAGCTGTTTCAGTTGTATACAACTCTGTGACTCAGTTTCTTCATCTATAAAGTGAAAAGGACAGACTTGATGATCTCCCAGGTTCAGGTAAATTCTAAATTTATCATTTTATAATGCCATCATTCTTGCCCTGACATTTGTTGGCCATGTTACTCAGGGAATGTCAATTAATTTCTCATTGTCCCAGGGAACATTTTTTAGACTATAAGTTTCAAAGCAGATACCAATTTCTATTGGTAGAGGAAGTTCCTTGATGGAAACTTCATTCACCATGAAATCATGAGTCCTTTCATAATAATGATAACAACAATGGCAGTAATAATATTTATACTGTCATGTTGTTGTTCAGTCATGTCTAACTATGACTATTTGGGGTTTTCCTAAAAAAGACATCAGAGTCTCAGTTTCCTCATCTGTAAAATGGGAATAACAATAATAGCCCTTACTTCCTAGGGGTCCTTATAAAACCCATGTGTTTTAGTGATCAATGCTTTAGTAACCATAAAACACCATATCAAAGTGAATTTTTATTAGTATCCCCCTAAGTCTTTTCTTCTCAAGGGAAAATGAAGTTGGGTCTTTCACCAACTCCCAAATGTTAAGATCAATTTTTTTTCCCCCATCCTGGTTACTTTCCATGGAATATACACTTTGGTTGTTAAAATTATGTCTAAAACATGTCCCCCAAAACCATAATACTCCAGATATTATCTGACTTATGGGCTTAGTACCATGATATGATCACTTCCCAGACTTCTATTATTATGACTTAAGATTGTATTAGATTTGTGGGGAGGTAGTCTGTATGACATTAAAAAATCTTGGACAAATATTACAAATGAACAAAAACCTGTCTTAACAAATCATGTCTTTCTTCAGTCTTAAGTATTTCTGCTATGAATTTTGTAATCTGATGATTTTAGGCATTTACCTTTAATCATGTATCTAACATCAAAGCTTCAATATGGAACAAGTGATCAAACATTATTATCTTTTAAGAAAAAGGCATCTTCAACAAGTATCTACCTGCATCAGAGCAGATCTGCCTGCTTTCATTTTTTAAAAAATTTCTCCTCCTGGAAAAATATCATTTACTTTGTTTTTTGTACTGTATTAAGAAACAATCATTTCATACCCTGTCATATTGCTATGTGATACAATCTGGAACAAAAATAAAAATCTGAAATTAAATTAAACCAAAACCTGAAGGTCTGGAAAGCACTGAGCAATGAATATGTGTGATACACATATAGGTAAGTATATATGTGTTTGTGTGTGCATGTTGGTGTGTGTATATGTATATGTGTGTGTTGTGTGCACTGTGCATTTATATATTAGCAAGTGATTTCACTATATACACATGTGTTTATATAATACATGAGTATATCTGTGTACCAGAGTAGCTAAGTGATACAGTGGATAAAGTGACAAGCTTGGAATAAAAAAGATTCATTTTTGTGAATTCAAATCTGACCTCAAATGCTTACTAGCTGTGTGTCCCTGGATAAGTCACTTAATCCAGTTTGCCTCAGTTTCCTCATCTATCAAATGAGCTAGAGAAGGAAATGGCAAACCATATCTTTGCCAAGAAAACTCCAGATGGAATCATAAAGAGTTGGACACAACTGAAATAACTGAACAACAGTATATCTATATATCTATATCTATCTATAAATATATATGTATGTATATATGTGTGTATATATATGTATGTATGTATGTATTCATTGCCTTAAAAGGACCAAGCTTGGAACTGAAAAAGAGATAAAAATTTATACGTCCTTCTCTTCTTTGCAAGAGAGAATATGGAAGTAAAATAATATGTTTTCTATAAATGCTATATATACTATACTACATATATATGTATACATATATACATATATGCTATCAGATTTCATTGATATTGATTAGTTTTACTTGAACTTTTTCTTTATTTTATTCCTTTTTACTTCTTTTGGAAAGTAAAAAGAGATATATGAAGAAATACAACAATGGAAGATCTTTATTAATTTTATATTTATATATGTACTTGATTATTTGTTTTATAATTATGCTATTTATGTTTTTATATATACTTTTTGTCTCAAAAATTAGAATGTAAATTATGCAGCAAGCAATATAGGAACTGGCCCACAAAAGATGCTTATTAAATACTTATTGAGTTGTGTCAGTATCTTATCTTTTTAAAAAAGTCATTAATTTATAAAAACTGAGTCTGTCTCTTAAGGAGAGATGTTCAAATAGATATCCCTTTCTTCTTTATTTGATATATGAGTTAATTTTACTGAATTCTTTATTCCTTCATTTTTCTTCTTTTTTTACAAAAAAAAAAAAGTTTTCTGATAAGGGAAAGGGACAGAGGTACATTAGGAAATAAAGGTAATGTTAAAAACAAAAGACATCCATAAACATTTTAAATAAAATTGAAGAATAATTAACTAGTCCTCAATCTTCTAGGAATTTTTTTTTCATATTTCACTAGGCTGAATCTCATAGAGCATTACATTGTCAACTTCCTACCACAGAAGGTTCATAAATTTAGGGACAGAAGGGAATCAAGAAATGATTTAGTCTGAACTCTTTATTTTAGAAGCAAGGAAGCTGCAGCCCACCAGATAGATGAAGTGATTTGCTCATGATCATACAGTAAGTACATGAATTTAGGTCTCCTGACTCCAAATCTCTTTCTATTGCCTCTCCAACCATTTTACATTTCCCAGAACTTTTGAGAGCTTAGAATCTAACTCAGGACCCACTGGCATACAATTTTTAAGTCCTAGTTAATCTCCAACCTGTGATAGACAAGGCACTGTTAGAGAAGTCTTATACAAGATTACCAAAAAATAAATAAATAGAAATAAAATAAAAGACCAAAAAAATTTGCTGACAACTTTCCTGATTGAAGCCCTTCTACTTCTGATACTTTCTCAGAATCAAGTAAATCAAAATGAATTCCAAGTATTTATTAAATCCAAATGTTTATTGTTATATTTTGTTTGTGAACAAAGATTTACATTTGACTACTACATACAATACACAGAAGGGGCTCGATATTGTAAAGTGTGTTGGATAATTATGACTTCTCCTTGAAAGATTGGGACCCTGGTAAGATACATTGATCCACCTAATATAGAGTTTAACAAAAAAAATCTTTAATATTTAATTTTAATGTCTAAAACTGAAAGCAATAAAAGGATTAAAGACATCGGCCATTAAACGTTAGAACTGGTTCCTTTAACTCTTCCTTCCTTTTTTCCTTAAAGCTGTAACCTTTAGTATTGCTATTCAAGGCTCAGGTAAAGGTTAAGGATACATCATTCTAAACTTTTATCTTCTTGCTTCTCAGACACAAAACTACCATTTTCATAGGGTGGGAGGGGCACTTAAAGCAACAACCTGAGGCACTTAAAAATTAAAAAAAAAAAAACCTTAAAATTGAAATCAAAGAAAAGGGAGGATTATGGTTTTCTCCATACACAATGGAGATGGGTAGGTTGCAAAAAATAAAAAAATTATTCCCAAAAAAAAAAAAAAAAAACAAAACAAAACCTTTATTTACATGTTATCCAAGACTCTGAGCATGAGGAAATTGTGCCTGGAGAAAGTTTTATATGCAACTTCTCTGGTCCCTTTTGGTTTTAAAATTATGATTTACGATGAAATGAAACTATGGTTAAGGGAGGAGGTAGGAAGGTAGCAACAGAGTGGGACTTGTGTCTAGGTCTATGTGTCTGAGTGCCAGGGCTTTTAGAGGAATACAAAATAAGGAGATGAACTGGAAGATTGGTTAATTAACCATAGGAGAAAAGGAACATTGATCAGTCCAACAGAGAGAACCATAATGAAGGAGCTTTGGCTTCCATTTTGAAATCATGACAACACTCTTATTTCATAACCCAGTTTTTCATAGCCGTGACTTCATTTAGGCTGTGAAAACACAAAGCTGCCATTTTTGTATCACTTTCTCATTGACAGGGTTAGCTTTGAACCTCACTAATCCCATACTTATTGTGTTACTCAGAAATAGGCTTAGGGCAAAACAGCTCATAAATCAAAAAAGTGGTTTTACTCTCAGTCCATTAGTTATTTGTGAGATGTTTTGCTCTTTACCACATCTCAAGGGAGAAAAACAAATAAGCAATTCTTAACACAACATTGCACCATCAAGGAAAAGAATCATGGATAATCAACAGCTTGCTTGGCCATTGGAAAAAAAAATGATTCAGGTTCCTCCATATTCTAAATTAAAGAATGATGACAAGGGGCCAAGAGGTGTACCCAAAGTTTTGGACTGCCCAATTCTTGAGACTTTCTATTTTAACACTTTAGGCCCTTTGCTTTGAATGGAAATCAATTCCTTGTCTTCAGAGTGTGTAATCATGACCTGTCTAAGACATGAGAATTTCACAGGCTAATGGAGCGTGCTCTCAATAATTGACTTTGGATGCATGAAAAATACTGCATAATAGCAAACAGCTTCAGTTCTGTTTCAGGTACTACTAGCCTAGTAAAGTGATTGGGGTCATCCAGCCTGTATAATCTCATGTTATATTAAAAGTTGATTAATAATATGTCACCAGCATAGGCAAGACTTTAAAGGCCATCAAATCAAGCCATTCACTTAACAGATAAGGAAAGAAAGGGAAAAGAGGTTAAATAATTCCACAAGTTTACATAGCTAAAAACATATCTAACTTAAAAAGCTAAGATCTCTTGAAGTTAGGTCCATTTTTAACACTTTATTTTTTTATAAATATTTGTTAAGCATCTCCTTGTCAAGCATTGTGCTAAACATTTTACAAATAACTCTTTCAATCCTTACAATTACTGTTATTAAAGCCATTTTGCATATAAGAAAACTGAGATAAAAAGAAGCAAAGTGGTTTGTCCAGGGTCACCCAGCTGGTAAATATTCAAGGCTGGATTTGAACTCAGGTCTTCCTGAATCCAAATACAATGCTCTGTCCACTGTTCCACTTAGCTGCCTCTTCCCTGGCTATTACATCATGTTGACTCTAGATTAATTTTCTTTAAAATGCAACTTATGTGGTATCTCCTCCCACACAAAGTCTTTACCTGAACTAGAGTTAGTATTCTCAGCTTTTTCAGACTACTTTGGATGTGTTGCTACGTGGTAGACTAGACAGTACTCTGGAGCTGGGAAATCCTGAGTTCAAATTCTGCCTTGGACATTTACTAGGTATGAGACTCTAAGTACTTCTCTTAACTTTTCTTAGTCTTCACTCATTGTAAAATGGGGTTTAATAATAGCACCTACCTTGCAGCATTGTTATGAGGACCAAACATATATCAACTAACATTTGCACAGTAGTTTAAAAATTGCTAAACTATATATGTATAATTATATATATATAGCTTAACAAATATATATTTATATGATTGATAGATATAAACATATATAATATACATAAACCAAAATAATTTATAATTAATTAACAATAATTAATTTATATACAATGTGTGTAAATATTACACAATATACATAAACATTTATAGTTTAACATTTTTAACTACTGTGCAAATGTTAATTGATACACACACACACACACACACACATCCAGAGAGAGAGAGAAAGAAGAAGAGAGATAGATATACACACATATCATACAATGCTATAATCTGTTTTTAATTTATGGAATAAAACAAGCATTCTCATAACACATAGTCCAATTTTTTAAAGGGCAATTGTACATGAAAATAGTACAAATCTACTATGCAACTCCAATTTTTTAAAAGGCAATTGTACATGAAAATAGTACAAATCTACTATGCACAACTTTGTATTTCTTTCAAATATATAACAAAATTATCATGTAATTTTTTTAAAAAAAATTTTTCTTCCCTTCCTTCTTCCCTGCCCCAGAGATAGCTACTATTAGACACAAGTAAGTGTGTGTGTACATTTATATATGCTTATATATACATATGTATATATGCATATATACATATATGTACATATACACATATACAACTTTATTCTACACATATTTCTATTTATTATTTATTTCTCAGCATACAGATAATCTTTCTTCATATGTCCTTTATAGTTAATTTGTGTGTTTATAATAGAAAAAATAACTCATTTTTTATCTATATATATACACATAGACGTGCACGTGTATTGTGTATATAAGTATGTCTGTATGTATATGTTTGTGCATGCATGTGTGTGTATCCCCTAGTAGAATATCCCCCAGTAGAAAGCTCTTTGAGGACAGGGACTATCTATTATATTTTTCTCTTTGTGTTTCAAGTGTCTACCCCAGTGCCTATCATTTTTGAAATATTTATTGAATTAAACTGGAGTGAATTCAATGGGTTAATTCTTTTTTTAAAGATTTCTTATTAAAGAGGTAGCCCGTGATCTCTTCCACTGCAAGGCAAGCAGGAAGGGATTGCACTTTCTGTGGTGTTGGCTTGAAGATAAACTATGTGAGTCAATAAAAAAAATCCTTCCCCATCCCAGTTTATTGATCTCTGTATCATTTATCTCCTCACTCCAGAGAAAGTGAAATGGTAATTAGGTTATCACTTAGCACAGGCTGTCTGAGATTCTCCATGAGGGATTTAGATTTCTGAGGGGCTAACTGATATGGGATCTGAGCCAGGGTAAGGCTCACAGAGAAAATGCCCTATCTCTCCTCCTCACTTACCTTGACCTTCCCCCATTCCAGGCTCATGGACAGAGACTCCATGTAGGAAACTGTCTGACCAGAACAGGATAAATGTTTCCTTGCACTGCAACCCAATCCATCTTATTTCAGACTGGTGAAAGCTAAGTGGAGGAAGGTTTCCTGGCTTCACTGATAGAAAAGTAATCCTGCGGGAGCAGATAATCAGGAAGACCAAACCTGGTTTGATTAGATACATCATCTGAGCCCTGTCAAGCAGAAATGAATCCTACCATACCCATTTTACAGATGAAGAAAGTGAAAGTCGGGGAAGTTAAGTGTGTATGGTCACACAGTCTGCCAAAGGCAGGACTGAAACCCACATTTCAGTTAACTTCAGTTTTTTGAAGCATGCTACCCCTTTCTTGTAACAAAAATTATTATTATTTTTCTTTAAGAAGAAGGAGATTTGGGGACAGGTAGATAGCACAATGGATAGAGCACCAGCCCTGGCCTTAGATATTTAACACTTACTAGCTGTGTGATCCTGGGAGACAGAGACAGACAGACAGACAGAGACAGAGTGACAACCTGTTGTAGATTGATACTCTTGACTGATATTTGCTATCAATGGGACAGATTGTTAAAACTTGTCTCAGTTTTCTCACTTATAAAATGGAGTTAAACTAAATGGCCACTGAGGTTTCTTTCAAATTTAAATCTATGACCCTATGACCTGTGAAACTCTGGGCGAATTGCTCACTTTCCAAGGTCCGAAATTTGCCCACGTGTAGACTGTAGGGGTTAGACTAGATAGCCCCTGAAACCCTGTTCAGCCTTGTAGTTCTGTGACCACATTCAGGCACTACACCCAATGTCTGCTACCTGTGTGACCTCCCTGGGTCTGAAAAATGGGACTGTTAAACTAGGTAGGTTCAGATTTCCTTTTTGGCTTTCCATCCCTGATCCCTTAAGCCTATTGTTAAATGCTAAATTACACATTTGGGCCTTTGCCCTGATAAAAGAGGCAAAACTCGGCAAGAGAAAATTAAAAGGAGTTTATTTAAAAAAAAAAAAAATACCAAAGTTGAAACAGTGGGATGGCCACCAGGGACCACTTATAGGAATTCAAAGAAAGACTACTTTTCATAATAAGAGCAAGACAATCCTGATGGATATATATTTGCAAAAGAGGATGGACCATTGTGATTTAATTCCTAAATATTGTGATTCACCCATATTTCAAATGAGGAGATGGGTTAGTGAGCACGCATCATGATAGGTACTTCTGTGCTCTTTAGGAGATGGGATTAGCTCCAAGGAGCTTGGAGTCTGCCCTCCCCTGCAGGACCACCCTCCCCTGAGTTCTCCTTTGGAGGCTGGCTCCATATCTGACATGTTGTCAGGGAGGCAAGGTTAAAAAGTGGTATTACTTCAGATTATTCTTCATTAGCAACTCATTTATATTTGTGCTAAGTTGTCCCTGGTTCCATCACCATTACATGTCAGAAACAGAACTCACACTATTTTATTGCTATAGCAGTTTCTTGCACATAGTAGGTGCTTAATAAAATGGTTACTTTCCAACTGTTCTTGCATGCGATTTTGGAATTGCCAAAGAAGTCTGTAAATTGCTCACGCTCTTTGACTCAGAGATCTCATCTTCAGGATTACACAAACCAAAGAAATTAATGATGGACATGTGTGTATACATACATACATACATTTTATATGTATATACACACATTGAAATATATACATATGTGTATCTATGCATATATGTATATATAATATAAATATATACATTTATCTATGCATATATATAATATAAATATATAAGTACTATATATATGAAGGCAGATCTATACACATCTAAACACAGATATGGTACAATATATGTCTGTTCATATGTATATCTGCATATATGTGCATAGATATACATACTATATAATATCCATTTAGATAACATATAATATGTATTTTATGTATATATCTATACATTGATATATACATAGATGTGGTACAATATATGTATGTATGAGTATGTGTATATACATGCACTTATGTGGTATGTATGTATACACATACATACATTTGAAATATCTAAGGCACAAAACTGTAAACAAATTTTATGTCCACCATTGAGTAAATGGCTGAAGAGACTGTGATATGTGAAATCAGTAGATTATTACTGAGCCATAAGAAGTGATGACAATGTGGGATTCAGAGAAATATCAAAATACTCTATGAACTGAAATGGGGCAAAGAAAGCAAAGCCAGAAGAAACAGATACACAAGAGCCATAATACTGTGAATCCAGTCAAAGCAATTGCTGTCTCCCCTTGGCACAGACACAGCTGCCAGTAAGCCACTTATTCCTCACTCTCAATTCTATTTGCTCTGGAGACTGATCATTAGAGTCACCATTCTCCCCCAGAGCAATGAATTAGAAACTGTGGATAAGCAGTTTACCCAAATAAGAATAAACCCACAGGCCAGAGCCATCATCTTGCTAGGTGCTTGCATCTCCCCTTAGCTGCTCACAAAGGCTTGAAAACCCATCACTCTAAAGAGATATAAGTAAATATGGAAAATGCTTAGGCCATTTCTCTCACCTCAGGGGTAAGGAAATATAACCATGTGTGAAATTCCACACCAGATTAAAGCCACAATCTCCACTCTTCTCTCAAAGCTAAGGCCAATAAGTAATGAAATACCCCTACCTCCTCTACCAAAAGAGCCTGGACAGCTAGAAAATATGAAAAGCAAAGAGAAGTAATCCACAGATTTGGATGGGGGTGAGAGAGGCAATTACCCTCTGCCTCCATCATAACAATGGACAGTTTCCTCACCCTCTGGAAATGACTTGCAAAAGCTGAGTTTATATAGGTTGCCTACATCTTCTCATAGGCAAAAAACTGAAATTTGTCCATCAATTAACATGAGGTCAGAGGAGGAAAGGGAGAGAAGAGGAGTGAGTTGGAAAGCATAGGAGAATAAAGGCAGAAGAGAGCAGGGGAGTGTAGGATAAAAGGGTAGTGTGGAATAGGATAAAACAAAAGAGGACAGGACAGGATAGAATAGGATATGATGGAATGGGATGGGATGGGATGGGATAGCATGGATAGGATGATGTGGGATAGAATAGGATAAAATGAAGTGGGATGGGATAGGATAGAATGATGTGGGATTGGATGGGACAGATTGAGGTGGGATGGAATGGGAATAGGATAAGGTTGGATGGGATGGGAAGGGATGGGATGGAATGGGATGGGATGGGATGGGATGGGATAGGATAGGATAAGATAGGATGAAGTAGGATGGGATGGGTAAGGATAGGATAGGATGGGATATAGAATAAGGTAGAATGGGATAGGTACCCACCTGCACTGGTACAGCAAGTTTCCTCATTAGAAGAGCTCCATTTAGATGAAATCCCAGTTCTGATTTCTTTGGGTTTTTTTAAGAGTAAAATGGGGAGGGAGGGAGAGGCAACTAGATGGCATAATGGGCAGAGCACTGACCCTGAATTCAGTTGAACTTGAGCTTAAATCCATTTTCAGACACTTAACACTTACTATCTGAGTGGCCCTGGGCAAATCAATTAACTCCAATAGAAGAAGAAGAAGAAGAAGAAGAAGAAAACAGGGAGCTAGCTCTGGGGATACAGAGACAAGCACAAAATAGCCTGAAAGGTACTTCTATTCCAGAGAAATTGAGAAGATGGGACATAAGTAAACATACAAATACAAAGAAACTGTAAGAAAGAGAAAATGATAGGGGGTAAGAAGATAACAAGTGATCAGATCCATCTAGATTTAGTATGGGAATAAAAAAATTAACATTTCCATACCTCAGATATAATAGTAGCTTTCACATAAAGTTTTTTGTTGTGGCTTTTCCTGAGGCAATTGGGATTAAATGACCTGCCCAGGGGTCACACAGTTAGGATATGTTAAGTGTCTGGCCACATTTGAACTCGGGTCCTCCTGACTTGAGGGCTGGTGCTCTATCCACTGTGCTACCTAACTGCCCCTCACTTAGAGTTTTTAAGTTTGCAAACAGCTTTACTTTTATCTGGGCACCTAACCTAGTAGTCAGTCTTCCAGAGTTGCTCTGGTTGAAAAATGTTTCCTCCTGTAGCTAACTGTGTATAGAACTGTGCCAAAGTGAAGAAAGCTGGTTCTCAGATGACAAGCACTTGGACCATTATCCCCATTTTACAGATGAAGGACCAGAAGCTAAGAGTTTAAGTGACTTGACTAGAGTCATACAATTCCATAAGTGCCTAAGGCAGGATTTACATTCCAGTCTTAAATCCAGAGGTCTAGAGTCTACACTACTTAAGAATGTCTCCACATGATCACTGGTAAGGGTCACATCTGCCAAGATAATCTCTACATGTCTTCCAATTCTATAATTCTATAATATCATGTAATTAAATGATGCCCACATATCTAGTAAGTATCCAAGGTGGGTTTTGAACTCGTTCTTATTCCAGGGCTAGTATTCTATCTGCTACATGAGCTACCCCTAAAATTCTCTATTTCTAAAGTTCTTGACTTTGGAGGCTTTTTTGGTGTTTTTTTTCTAATTTGTAGCTGCCTTAATTTGACAACCTCAGAAGCAAAGGCTTGACTACACATACTGCCTGAAAAGCAAGGGAGTTAGGTGTGCAGAATGTGCTCCTGCAAAAAGAAAAAAAAATGGTGCATAAATAGTGAGAAAGCTTTCCATTCACTGGGGCTCTACGTTTAGCACAAAAAAAGAAACTAGTTAATACAACACAAAACAGGGGTTGTAAATAAAAGCAAGTGGTAGGGTATCCAATGACATCTATTAACATCATCAAACCAGGGCTTTACTTGTGTTTTATATGAAACATTTTTTAGACTATTCAAAGAGGCTTGAACAATTGCAAAGAAATTTCATTTTGGTTTTGGTTATTAGCAAATTAATTTATAAATTTGCTTATTCATTCATTTATTTATTTGTTGAATTTAATATAAGTAAATTTAAATTTATTTATTAAATTTATTATTAAATATTTTTATTTAACTATTAGCAAGGATTTATGAACATTCCTAACATGTATGCATAACAAATGCAAAACACAACAAAAAACAAAATAAATAGCCAGTGTTAACAGAGATACATGCAAAGTTATACACAGAGGTTCCAAAAAATCATCTATGATTTACATATATAAAATGTATTGGAGGCACTGTATTAGGTCCTTGGAGACATAAATATTGACCTTTGGAGCCTATAATTTAATAAAAATAGGATTATCACATAGGTCATTCTTATTCAGAATATCATATGATAAGTGAATATTGTTGTTCAGTCATTTCAGTCATGTCTGACTGTTTGTGACCCTATGTATATGGGACTTTCTCGGAAGAGAAACTGAACTGGTTTGCCATTTTCTTCTCTAGTTCATTTTATAGATGAGGAAACTGAGTTAAACAGAGTCAAGTGACAGGTACACAGTAGACACTTAATAAATGCTTATTCACCTTCCTTCTCTATCATGATATAGACATGTAAAATGTACACTTTTCATGAGCTGTGCTATTGATAAATCTTTCTTTATTAGCCTGTGGCTTCAGAAATTTTTGTTCTCCCAATAAAATAGTCAAGCAAGATCTTTGTCTTTAAGGCAGGGTTTATCTTAGACAAATAATGCACTTTTGTAACCCTGACATCAAATGTTTGAGTCTACAAATTTGTCACTTGTCAATTACTTATTAATCAGTGTGAATTAATCAGTGCCTGGATTATATTTGTCTATATAATTAAAATTCATCATAAAGAGAACATGAAACAATGCTTAAAACATCAACAGCATTAGCGAACAGTAATGGAATGTCCAGCATATGTGTTAAAAAGCATGTTTGAGACAGATACTTGGAGTTTGGGAAAAGGGAGAAAACCCCACAAATCACTGAGTTCTACGAATCACAGTTTCACAGAATCTCAGACCACAGAGCACAAAAAGTTCCACCTACATATGAACAAAAACCTCATCTATGTACATCACACCTGACTAGTCTGAAAACTTCTACTGAAGGGCAGCCAACTCTGAGAAGTACATGATACAGTAGAAAGATTATGGGGTTTAGCATCTAAAGACCTGGCTTCAAATCTATCATCTTCCACTTTTTTTTCCTTTGTCATTTCAGTTACTCAGGGCTTCAATCAGTCAGTCAATAAGCATTTATTAAGTGCCTGCTATATACCAGGCACTTGTTTCTCCAACTATAAAACAAAAAGGTTGGGCTAGATGCCCTTGTGAAGTCCTTTCTGTCCCTAAATTCATGATATCTCAAAGGAATCATAAAGAGCCATGATTGGTACAACAGAAAGATTTCCTGGCTCTTGGAGCCAGATGACTTGAGCTCAAAACCTATTTTTATCCATCTTATCACCTGTATGACCTTTGGCAAGTCCCCTGGTCTTAGTTTTTTTCTTCCATAAAATGAGGTCCCACAAATCTGTCAATGACTGTTTAGCATCCTCAATACTCTGTCTCTCTAAATGCAGTTGGAGATGTGTGTAGAAAGACTGAATTAAGAGTTTTTTGGGTTTAGACTCACAGCACAGGTCAATGAGAGCACATTTTGTCCAGTGGCATGCTACTAAATATTTAACAAGTTGGTTTAAGAAAACAAAATGCACACAGGATACTTTTTAGTTTAATGTACATTATTAAGATTTTCTCCATCACAACAGATAAATCAAAACCTAAGCTGTAGTATTTGCTAATTTCTGAGGTGTAAATTATCATACTACTTATTTAACAATCGACTCTCCCTCATCAGTTAGAGTTGGCTCCAGCATAACCTTGATTTTGGTCCAAACAAAATAGGACATTTATATATGATAGATGCCCAAAACAGACAATGCAATCCTATATATATATATATATATATATATATATGTTTGTACCCTATGTTTTTCTATTACGTTTTCACAAAATGACTCACCAAAACTAATGCCCCCATGCTGGAAAAAATGAAAGTGGGTGGGTTAGCTCCTAAAAAGTACACACAAGACAATTCAGCTCAGCAAACTCTTTTCATTCCTACAACTTTTCTCTGTCTTGCCCTTTCAAAAACTAATGCTCTTTCCTATTTTAGTATCACCTTTTGCATAACTATTGTTCACTGTGAATTAGAATTTCCATTTTTACTCCTCCCTTTTACCCCCAGTGCCCTTAGTTACTTATTCTTTTTCCACTGACTTATTTCCATCTCTTAGCTTTACATTCCTCTGACCTGTCTTGGAAGGCATTCAGTTTAGAAATATAAAATAAGATCCTGGTCTTCATGTCTTCATGTCTAAGCCTTGTCCAACTTAGCCATCTAAAGTTCATTTTAAAGGGGCTTGTGAGAACTTGGCCATCTTTCTCTGTCTCTCCGTCTCTTTCTCCTTCCTTCCTTCCCTCTCTCCCTCCTTTCCTCCCTTCTTCTCTCCTCCCTTTCCCTATCCCTCTTCTTCTCCCTTATCCTCTCCCTTCCTCCCTCCCTCCTTTCCTCCTCTCTCTCCCCCCCTACCGCTTCTCTCTTTTTTTCTCTCTGTCTCTCTCTCTCTCTTTCTTTCTCCCCTTTCTCTCCCTTTCTTCTCTATGTCTCATTGTCTCTCTCATTTCTGTCTTTCCTTTTCTCACACATCACATATTTTCCAATGATTTTATTTGTTATAATTTAATTAATTTAAATTAACAAAAATGTATTTTCTTTCTTCTCCCCTCCTCTCTTTCACTAACAAAAATAAGGGGGAAAAAAAAGTAACAGATATGTCTAGTCAAGCAAAACAAATCTCCACAATGACCATGTCCAAAAAACATGTCTCATTATCCTGCTATCTCTTTCCAATCACTGAGGCAAGACCTTCTTGACTAAGAGGTTCTCAAATTAACATATTTTAAATTGGAAATTGGGAATGACTTTGAGTCACATACATTCACAGAACAGATCAGTGAGAGTACATTTCGTCCAGCAATATACTGGTAAGTGTTTAATAGACAGCTCAAGAAAAAAAAAAGTATATACAATACATTTTTAAGTTTATTGTGTATTATTAACATTTTCTCTATCACTTTCCTAAAGCTAGACAATCAAATAATAATAATAAATCAAACTCTGTAGCATTTACTGATATCCAAGATGTAACAGAAGGAAAGAAGGAAAGAAGGAACAAAAGGGAAATAGAGAGAGAAAGAAAAAATATTCTGAAAAAGAGGAGGGAAATATAATAACCTTTATAAAAATGGAGAGATGCCATCTCATAGAAATCACAGCCCACATTCGTGGCAAGTCTCAACAATACTAAGTACTAGACAAATTAGAAGCTTGTTAGGAAACCCAGTGAAATAGCCTGGGAGCTTCTTCAAAACACAATACATCCACACCACGAACTAAGCCATATTATTAGTCTCCCAGATTCTTTACTTTGATATTTGGATACCTTCATACTTCTTTTCTTGCCTTTAGTTTGCCAGGAACATGTTGGGTTTTTTCTGCCTAGGTATGGAAGGAAGGCTGGCTCTGACCTATACGTTACATGTTGGATATACAGGACCTCTTCATACAGTCCTACTCTATCCCACATCTCCTTTAGTTGTATTTGCAAAATGACTAAAAATTTCAGTTTGATTTTTTTTTTTCTTTTAGTCACTGTATCCTCATCACTGAGCACAATGCTAGCTTGTTTCATTGATTGATTGATTTGGTGATGATGCAGTACAATTTCATAAAAAGCCTGATGAATCTTTAGTCCAACTTTGAATTTCAGTTCTGCTATTCATAACCTGTGAAACTTTGGATAAATCACCTGGCCTCTTTTGGTCTCAGTTTGCTCTTCTGTGAAAGGAGAGGTTGAACTCTGTGAACTCTAAGGACCTTTCAGCTCTTGACCTTGTTATCTATAAGGTTTTTGGTTAACCAGACAGAACAAGAGTACTTAATTTAAGAGTGTCTAAACTTTTAAAAAAATTGACAATATTTCAATATAATTGCTTTCCTTTTTTATTTATTGTCTTTATTACACAGAGGTCTACAGTTTTCACCAGACTTCGAAAAGAGTTCATGACACATAGATTAAAAACCCTGCTATAAAGAGGAACAATACCATCTCTAATTATATTGAGAAGCAGGAAAAATTGATCATTAGAGCTCCTTTTGGGAATCCATCCCATTTTCTGTTTACTTTACCAAAACATCTTCAAAATGGGAAGAATAAAACAAAAATGGCTAACAATTCAAGATGAACAAAATTATATGACAGCACCTAACTGCTGCCATTGATTTCAAGTCACCTGGCTCAAATAATGACCTAGATCTTGGATATAGAAGAAAAAGTAGACATTATTGCTGAGCCACCATCAATGATCTTTGAGAAATCACAAAAAATAAGAGACATGTGGTAGAGATGGAGATGAGCAAAAGCCCTGACATTCATAGAAACATGTCTCCTTCAAACTGTAGTGCTGTGAGATTGCCTCAATGCCTAATAAAATTATAGAATGCATTAATAAAGGGCACATTTTGGAGCATTTAACAGGGGGAAGGTAATCATTAAGAGACAGTGAAGGTTCATTAATCACCAAATAAGCTGAACCCCATTTCCTTTTCTAGATGGTCAATCAGGGGATTCTATGTATACAGTATATCTAGGTTTCAGTCAGGCAGTGAAAAAAAAAATAGTGATAATATCTTTGTGCACAAGATGGAGAACTGTATGACACCATTATATAAAAACTTTGGACTTAATTGACTGATTGGATCCAAAACATATTAATCAATGTATTCACATCTCTCTGAAATGAGATTGGGGGGGGAGGGGTGTAGGAGGAGAGATACTATACTGTTATTTTATTCTGTCCAACACTTTCCATGACTTTTGATAAAAATGTTGCTGGAAAGCAGAAGGCTAGAAAAGATGGCCAATAGACAAAGTCCTGTCCTTAGGTTTGAAAAAACACCTAAACAGAGATAGAGATTGGTCTGGTAGAAGAAATAAAGAAGTATATGAGGGAAAAGATTTCAAAATTTTAATAAACTCAGTACATATGAGCACATGATGATGAGGTGATTCAAAATTATCTCAAAAAATTTTTAAAGGAATAGCAAGGAGAGAGGGGAATATAAATTTATTCCAATATTTAAAGTTATATAGAAGGAAGACTATTCTTTTTCTGTGAAGCCACAAAAGACACAGGAAGACCAATAGAATGATGGTGCATGAAGTTTGATTTTAGCTCAAAATGAAGAAGAAATTTCTAACAATTGGGTGGGCTCCCTTGTGAGTCCATTATGAGACTTAAGAAGATGAAGAGTATCTTCAAGAAGACTCTAAATGACTACCAAGCAGAGAAATTGCAAAAGGAAATAGAATGCTTCTGTGACTATCATAATGTGTCCAAATTATTCATAGTGATAGTTTTGTCATTTGGGAACTGAGATGAACATTCCCCCAAGACACAGGAGGAGAAAGCAATCATTTGGAGGTTCAGAGCATTCAATGCCTTGGGCAGTTTTTGACTGATTTTTCTCTTTCTGTAAATATCCTTGCTTTGACTTCATGGTTATCTGGTCTGACCTGGTAAAAGATGCAGTGATGGGGGCTCATGGCATAAAGTTTTGAAGAAACAATTATTTTAAGAGTATCAGAGTCCTAGGTGCAAGTAGCTGACAAAGAAGCCATCTTGAAAGGTTCTTGATATTTCAAATGAGCATTAAGTAAGAGAGGAACAAAAGGGAAAAAATACTACACGAAGAAAAATAAAAAGCCTAATGTCAACAGGGATCTTTCTTAAAGTAATTAGGAATACAATCCTTAAAAAGAGAAGCAAATAAAAAGCAGAAACTTGAGCCATTCAATGGACATCTTTCTGACAATGTGGCTTCTCAGCAAAACAAGCTTCATCATTGTTGACAGAAGAAGAAGGCTTATATCAACCACATCGCAACCAGACAGGACAGGATGTTATCAGTACAATATGAACCTTTGCTCTGCAGTTGTTAAGCTACAGAGTGCTTTCGGTAAGCATATCTACATTATTAGTTTGTGTGCTGTTCTTCCTTCTGTCTAACATATAACAGGTGCTTTCCTTCTGACAGGTGAAGACAAGAAACCTCTTAATTTTCACAATGATTATAAAAAAGAACACACTTTGTGGTTTTTACAAGAACATCTAGTAATGGTGTCTTTCAACTTTTAAAAATGTTTGAGGAGAGACAAGTGTATAAAAATAAGTAATCAGCTGGTCTTTATAACAGGATAGAACTGGGCTCCATGCCCATCCAAAACATAGTGGCTACCTAATCCATTGGTACTCCAATTGGTGTATCTGCCTTCTCTTGGTACTTTGGGATATAAGCAACCCTTGAAGACTGTAAATTGCTATTCACATTAGTAGAGGGAGTCCCTCTGATGGGAACTTTTTATTCTAATGGAATCATTGGATGGTCTTTAAAAAAAAAAAAAGACATGTGATTGTCACATCTGCATTTCTTTTCATCTAAAAGAAATGACAAATTGTAGTATGAGAATGGCACAATTAAGCAAATTTTACATTTTCCTTATACCTGGAAGAATTTACTGATAAAAACAAAATACAGTCTGGGTAGATCTGGCAGATTGAGCTAGCTGGAGTTAGGAAGTCCTGAGTTCCTATAGAACTTTAGACACGAGATCCTAGCAAGTCACTAAACCTCAATTAAAAAACAGGATAAGAATAGTATCTATTTCCCAGGGTTCCCCTTAGCACATTGTCTAGCACGTAGCTGGTATTTAATAAATTCTTATTCCCTTCCCTGATTAGAATTCTTTTTATTATTATTATTAATACTTTTTATTTGCAAAACATATGTATGGGTAATTCCTAAAGATTAACCCTTACAAAGCTTTCTGTTACAAATTTCCCCCCCCTACTCCCCACCCCTCCCCTAGATAGCAGGATATCCACTACATGATAATTATGTTAGAATACTTAAATCGAATATATGTATAGTTATTGCCACACATCATTTTTTTGTGCAGGAGAAATCATATCTATAAGAAAGAATAATCCAATAAAGGAAATACAATGCAAGCAAACATCAATAGAGAGCATGAAAATGTTATGTTGTGGTCCACATTTCACATCCCTCTCTCTGGGTGTATATGGCCTTCACTGAGCAATTGGAACTGGTTTGAAGCATTTCATTGTTGAAGAGAGTCATGTCCCTTAGAACTGATCCTCATATAGTAAGTATTGTTGTTGCCGTGTACAGGATCTCCTGGTTCTGCTCATCTCACTCAGCATCAGTTCATGCAAGTCTCTCCAGGCCTCTCTGAAATCGTCCTGCTGGTCGTTTCTTATAGAACAATAATATTCCATAACATTCATATACCATAATTTGTTCAGCCATTCTCCAATTGATGGGCATCCATTCGGTTTCCAGTTTCTAGCCACTACAAAAAGGGCTGACACAAACATTCTTGCACATGTGGGGCCCTTTCCTTCCTCTAAGATCTCTTTGGGATATAGGCCCAGTAGAAACACTGCTGGGTCAAAGGGTATGCACAGTTTGATAACTTTTTGAGCATAGTTCCAAATTGCTCTCCAGAATGGTTGGATCTGTTCACAGCTCCACCAACAAAGCACCTGATTAGAATTCTTTAGACAAATACTATTTCATACTCAGGTAAAAGTCACATCATTCAAATTCCAATTCAATTTGGTAAGCATGTATTAAACATTTACTGCATGCTTGGCATTTTGCTTGCCCTGGAGATGCAAAATTAAAGTTGAACTGGTCCCTAATCTCAGAGAGGAAATGATGCATTCATAGATAAACAAATACAAAATAAAGAAAACTGGACCCATGAGTTTATTGGTATCTGGAATTCCCAGAGAAGGAAACTCCTTCTCCATTACTGGTCTATATACCTTCTCTGCAATTTCTGGTTGGAGAATTGTCTAGAACATTGAGAAATTACTTAAAATACAAATCATAAACAGAAAGAAGAGAGAAACAGAGATGGAAAGAAAGGCATAAATAGATATAAGTATGCAGAAATAGATATATAGTAAAAACAAAGTAATTTCAGGAAGAGACAAAGAATATTACTAGCTTGGAAAAACAAACACATTTTATCCAAAGAAATGACACATATATGGTGGCATTTGTTGAATTTTATTTTTTTTTCAAAAAAATTATATCATTGAAGAATTTGAATTATAAATTTAATACCCAGAGCAGACTATCTTGCACTTACAGGTTTCAAAATCTTAGAGCATATAAATGTAAAACAAATCCATCCAAATCTCCTATCCTGGAGTTGTTTTCCATGATACCCATATCAGGTAGCAAGAGTTTACCTGAAAATCCAAGAAACAAGGACCAGATGAGTCAGAAAAATGGAAGGGAAATGGAAATAGTCAGCAGGACTACATCATAAACCATCAAAATCTAACTGCCACTAGCATCTCCAAAGCAAATGCCATAGAAACCTATTTGTCCCCTTCTGTGTTTACCTTATAGGTTCAAGATCTCCTAGCTTTTCCATCTAAGCTGAATCATTTATTAATTTGTCCAGAACCTTTTTGAGTTTGTTTATAGCTTCTGCCTCAGCTATCTTTTCAAGAGTAACAAGTATTACCCATATATTTGTTACTTTCAGCATGAATTAGTTAATATTTGCAGGACTTTGTATGAGGATTCCCTCCATTGACAGTGACCTCTTCTTCTCTGGGAAGCAATGTAGTCTATTGAGCCCTGGACTCAGAGTTGTTAAGATTTGGGTTAGAATCCCAATTCATATATTTACTGGTTGTATAATCCCAGGCAGATCACTTCATCTCTACATCTAAACTTTAAGGAGAAAAAAAAAAACTAATTTATTAGAATGGTTCAAGTGGGTTAGTATAGGGGATTGTTAAGTTTCATATCAATAGTTGATTGGTTGATTGATTGGTTGTTATTCTTTGTTCTTGAAGAGGACCAAAATGACATCACTATGTTAGAATCAAGTTAGTGTGTCCAAATGTGACTGATCAGATCAATATGAACTTGAAATGCCCCATCACAGGTCACACACAAAGAGTCCCTGTGAACATTTGGGGCAGCTTCTCTAACTTTGCACATCTCATGTTTCTTATGAGCTAATTCAATCTGCTTTGCTTATAGAGCACAGCACCTTCTCCCATGCTGGGTGATCCTGTGCCAGTGTCTTCCATGGCATATAATCAATTCTAAAGTTCTTAAGAGAGACTTTGAGAGAATCCTTATATCATTTTTTCTGACTACCCTGTGAATGCTTGCCCTGTGTGAATTTTCCAATAAAATAATCTTTTTGGCAAGCATACATCTGGTATTTGAACTTCAAGGACAGACCATTTGTCAGAAGTTTCCAGGTACAATACTAAATGACTTCTGGGATTTCAGACTGTGCTTCCAAATATCTCTTCATTTACCTTAATATTTCATCAATTAATGGTACCTTTAGGGCAATTAAGTGGAGCAGTTGATAAAGTGCTGGGTCAGAAGTCAGGAAGTTCAAATCTGACTTCAGACACTTACTAGCTGGATGATCCTGAATAAATCACATAATCCTATTTGCCTCAGTTTCCTCATCTGTAAAATAAATTGGAGAAAGAAATGGCAATTTCCAATATCTTTGCCAAGAAAACCCCAAATGGACTCATGAAAAGACAGGAATAACTGAACAAGAATGGTCCCTTTCTCAGCTTACTACAACTTAAAATGGATGTTGTATAGTTTGTGCCATAGAAAAGGTTTTTCTTAAGCATTGATTACATGTTAAGTATCACAGCCTAGCATGTGGACACACACACACACACACACACACACACACAAATTTCCTGTTCTCATTTCAGTTCTGTGTCAACACCAGGAGTGCTCCTTGAGCCTAGGGCAACCACAAAGTCCTTCTGTTTACATTTTTGCAATGACACTTGGACATGCCCAGACTTTACAGCAAATGACACCCCAATCATAGACAACAGTGTCTAGTGATTTACTTTGGGAAAATAAAAAAAATTCTGAAAGTTGGGACTGCGCCAATGGGAAAATCACAGACTTAATGCAACATGTCTTCTCATTGAATCCCAGAGGGGACAGGGAAAGAAGGAAGACAAATGAATGAGGACATGCTGGGAAACAGAGGGATTCATAGGGAGTTTGATCCACAAGGGTGAACAGGCAAAAGGCATGCAAATAGTTTTAAATGCTGTTAAGGCATAATTCCTTATAACAGTCAGACCTTTATTTTTTCCCCCATCTATTGTATTAAACAGGTAACTAGATAGAACTGCTCTTTTTCTCTATTAAAAAAAAAAATGCTCTCACTGCGCATAAACGGCATGTCTATACTAGATATTTGGGGTAAGGTTTTTAATAAGTGCAAAGCAACCAATCAATAAAATGTTTATCTATACATTTCAAGTTGCTAGCAACAATCCTGATTTCACATTATTAATACATGAAAAGCAGCTGCATAGGCAGCTGTTGCAAAGAGAGTTCTGAAGGCTGCCAGAAAATAAAACAAGTTAATTTTTGTAAATTTCAAGTTATTGCCCATAATGGATAATTTGAATTCAAAGTGTTTTGTTTTTAAATTCACAAGTAAACCCAACTTAGATTCTCAAAAATAGAATCTGGTCTGTCTCTACTACTGATCCTCTGGGTATCATCATCTGAATAGGTGATATACCCCTAAGGACTATTGGACCTCTCCAAGTGAACTACTGCTAAATTTGTAGCCTGTAGGTTTCTTGAAAGAAAAGATCATCTAAATTTTAATTTGTATGCCCTGTATTTGGTAAAATGTTTGGCATATTAAGCATTTTTTCCCATTCAACTTATTTTTACCAATGGAGAAACTGAGGTATGAATGAATTTCTTGTTAGGAATCATGAAAAGGGATTTGACAGCCCCAGAAATTAAAGCTCATGAGTTTCTAGATTCCAATCCAAGTCTTTATACACAGAATTTGTTACAAATGGGATTAGCTCAATTTAAAAAAACAAAACAAAACATGCTTTCTTTAGCAGAGTGAAAGATGTTTATACATTTTCAAAGACATTTATAGATTCTCCCAACACCTTGTAATTCTTCCTAATAATCTTCTTTTTAGAAACACCAAGAACAAATGTTATCTTGCTTTCACAGATGGGGAAAGTAAAACACAGAAAGATTAAATGACCTTCCTGATATAGTACAGCAAAATCATAAATTGAACCTTTGACATATGGTATCATGGCCTTGCTACAGAAACTAGACTTCATCTGTATTTCTACAGAGAGAAAGGGGATGAAAAAAGAATTGACAGACAACCAAAATGTGAAATATGTTTGGCAGATAGCAAATTTGATTAGACCCTCATTAACTGGATCCAAATCAAGCCTGACAGAGTCTTCATTAAAGTCTAAAACCTTCCCTGCACCTACAGTGAGACCCTTGATTTGTTCATGTTGTAGTAAATTGGTCATTCTGCAGAGACCTAATGCTTTCAAGAGAATGCCTTTTAATGATTATCATTCAGCATGAAATGTGAAGATGAGGTCTGCTAAGACAAAAATAAAAGACAAGGGTGACCAGGAAGAGCTGGGACAGAGAAACAATATCTGTGATGGGCAGTTAAAAAGACATGAGAAAATTCAGTTATTTTTTTTTAAATTAGTTGTGATAGCACTGACCTGATCTTTTTACTGAAAACAATGTCAGTTCACCTCTGGAAAGGACATTTTGCCTCATTAAAATATCATCACTTTTAATGGCAGTATGACTCTGAGGGGTATAGTGTGGTAAGCAAGAGTAATGGTACTGGGCTTGGAGTCAGACTACTAGCTGTGTGACCCTGGGTAACCCCCTAAGACTTATCTTCTACAACATTTCTTTTTTGCTGACATTTCTACTTCCACATGTCTAATATCTTCCTTCTCTACCAGCTTCCACTTTAGTTCAGACCTCACCACCTAAGTGGAGTAGGTTTCCCTACTCCAAACATCTCCACACTCTTCCACAAAGGTGTCAAAGTGATTTTTCCCAAGCACAGATATTATTATCATTCTTCTCCTTAATTAACTCCAGTGACTCCCTGTTGCCTTTCAGATCCAATCCAAACTCTACCACCTAGCTTTTAAAGACCTTTCATAACCTATCATCATTATACATTGCTTCCTCTCCTTCATTCTACAATCCACTCAAATTAGCCTTCTCTCTGTTCCCCATACATGGCATTCTATCTCTTGTCTCTGTGCTTTCTCCTGTAGATCCCTTCTTCCTGAAATGCATTCCTTACTTATCTCTGATAGAATCCCTCTCTTCAAGACCCAGCTTAAACATTGCTTTCTCCGTGAAGGCTTTCCTCCTTTGCTAATTTTCTCTCTTCCCAAAATAAGGGAATAATTAATTAATTTTATAATTAATTTTCTTAATTATCATTTCTTCTCTTTATATTTACTCTGTATATACTTATATATGTACTCCTTGGTTTCCCAGTAGAGATTGTCTCATTCTTTGTATTAGTATCCAGCTCCTAGAATAGTTTCTGCCATATAGTAGGTACATAAGAAGTATCTATTAGTTGACTGAACAATTGATTATGAGCTAAACCAGAGATGGTTACAGCTGTGTTGGTGGAGGAAGTTCCCACATGAGGAGTTTCCAATGCTGACAAGATCATAGATCCCTATCATTTCTGATTACATTCTTGCTAGGTCACAAAATGGTACCCTGTTGACTTTAGTTCATGTATCTTCTTCATCAAACCACTTCCAACTTTCTGCCCCATTTGAGGGCAATAATGATGTCAGCAAAACCAATCCTATATGTACTGAAAGTAGGTCACCCTTCCACAAAAGAATATGAAAAAAAAAAGCTTCAAGACTCATATACCTTACATTTTTTTCATTGTGGCTAGCCACAGTAACTAAAATTTTTGCTATTAAACTCTTTCCTTTGGGTTAAGGTGCTATGGTTCTAAAATGTTCTAGTTGGGAATGTGAATTTGTTACCTAGGAAGAGTCAAGAATTCTTGAGGAAAAATCTTATCCCTGCAAAAATATGTCTCTTTTGAATATGGAAATTTGTTTAGAAGAATTACACATGTTTAACCTATATCAGATTGCTTGCTGTCTTGGTGAGGGGGAAGGAGAAGAGAAAGGAGAAAAATTTGAAACACAAGATTTTGCAAAGGTGAATGTTAAAAATTGTCTTGGCATGTGGTAAGAAAAATAAAATACTATAAAGGAAAAAATACTATTAAGAAAAAAAATAATGAAGCATTTACAAATTCATGGGATTTAGAACTAGAAGACATATATTATTTAGCTCAACTCCCCAGTTTTACAAATAAAGAAACCATAATGCTCTATATTGGTGAAGTGACAAGTTTAAGATTATACAGATATTAAGTAGAACTACCAGCATTTGAACCTAGATACTCTGACTTCAAATTGAAAGGTTTGTTTTTCGTTTATTTGTTTTTTTGTTTCATTACTCATACCTTTATTTACTTCTCTCCCATATGGGAGTCATTAGCTTAGAATTCCTGCTTTTTAAAATTGCATTCCCCAACTGGATTTTTCCCATTATATCCACTAATATAGCAATTACTTGCTTAGTACCCAGTAAATCCTTGAGGAAATATGACTAGTGAGTGGAAGTTATAGGGAAGTAGAGTTGAATAAAGGAGGAAAACTTTTAAAAATTTAGAGCTTTTCAAACTTTTAACAGGTATTCACAACTTGTGGTCCATGAACTCCTTAGGGAATGTATAAATTTGAATGGGGAAAAATGTATATTTAAAAATAACTGGTCAGTTTTGTAATTCTACATATTTTATTTTATTACTTTAAAAAAATTATTCTGAGAAGATGTTCATAGATTTTACCATGAACATGCCAAAGAGATCCATCACACAAAAACAGTGTAAAAATCTCTAGGCTAAGGTACTGTTTGTTTCCCATTACTCAAGGTCTTCCAGTAGAGACTGGATGATCACTTGTCCAGAAAGTCCTAGAGATTAGGTTTCAGATAGTGTTTGGCCTAGATAACCTCTGAGATCAGTTTCTATTTCTAATATTCTTTGAAAAGGGACATGAGGAAGATAAATTTGATTTGGTTAGAGATGAAGAAAGGAAATAATGAAGGTCTAAGCATAGAGAATCACCCAGAAAAAAAAAACAGTCCCCAAAGGGACTCCAAAGTTAGAGGCCAAAAAAGCCAGAGAGCAGTAAATTTACCAATCTGAAGTGTCATTACAGAGATCATCACTAATGCCATTCAACAATGCTGAGGTTGATCTTGAGTTCCCAACTCATCACATCTGAACCAAGTTCAACTTTTTTTAAAGCATATATTTGGTTCTCCCAACAATCTTTCTAGATAGAGACAAGTGATAGTATCATGCCTGTTTTGCAGATGAGGAAACTGAACCTCAGAGAAAGTAAATACCACTCTAGTAAGTTCAGAAGATGTATTTGTAACCAGACCAAATTCAGTATTCTTTCTCCTAAATCAAGTTGCATTAACAGCATTTCATTATTTTACAGATGACCTAATGCCCCTCATCAAGATAGATAGATAGACAGACAAACAGGCAAATAGACAGACAGATGGATAGGCAGATGGATGTTTAGATGGATAGATAGACAGATAGACAAATAGGCAGATTAACCAACACAAATAGATAGATAGATAGATAGATAGATAGATAGATAGATAGATAGATAGATAGACAGACAGCAAAAACAGATAGATGGATAAAGAAAGAAGAAATGTATAAATAAATGAATGAATGAATAGATAAATTAATAAATGAGATTTTCTATAATTGGATATATAGACATGTGTCCATTATTTTCCATGTTTTGCTAGTTTTCCTTTCTAAGGTGATGAAAAAAATTCACAACAGATAGTAATCAATTTCCAATGAGCGATCTGGAATCACATGGAACTTTGCCATGCTCATTTATTAACACAAGATTGAATACAACTGGGACTCACTCTGCTGCAGTTCTCAGAATGGTTACATATCCACTGTAGCACCAATTAAGTAAGATAAATAATAAATACATGACCAATTCAGTCTTCTATCATGAGACACTGTGGTATTGATCAGTCACTGAATTTTTTTTAATCTACAAAGTTCAGTCTTAACATGTCTAGAAATGGTAACTCAGCAATGTCCTCTTCTCTACCTGGCCTTGAGATCTAACTTCTTAAGCCATATGCCTAAAAAGCCCTTCATCTCAGGCAATGATTCTCCATGTGCACATGAGCGTCTCTTCTAACTTTCCTTATCAAGAACATGGAAATGATCATTCTAATCTGGACAGGCAGGCAGTCTAACATGTAGTCATTAAGTGTCCACTATGTGCCAGACACTTTCCTAAATAGTGGGGCTATAATGAAAGCCAAAGAACAGTCCCTTGTGTACCCTGAGAAAATCAATGAGGAATAATCAACCAGCAAATCAAGTAAGTATTAAATGCTTACTATATGCCAGTTACTGAGGATTCAGACAAAAAAAAAAAAAAAAGGAAGAAAAGGAAAAGAAAGAAAGAAAGAAATAGTACCTAGCCTCAAGGAGTTTATATTCTCTTAGGGGAAATAACATATGCAAAAATGAATGTATGCAAAATGCATACAATAAAATCTATGCAAGGTAAATTTTGGTGCATTGGGGAGATTGCTAACAGCTAGGGGAATTAGAAAAGGCTTCATGTAGAAAATGCTGTTAGAGCAGAATTATTCTAGCACCATAAGCAGAATGCATTCAAGCAGAGAAAGGATTAGCAAGTTTTGTCATTTTTTTAAACAAGTTTTCAGGTAGTCATCATCAACAATGTACAGATGAAAATTTATTCTTATATTTGAGTTTAACTCCAAGAATTCATTCTACTATGAAAACCACCATTTATTGATCACATCCTGAATTCCTAGAAGAGAAATATATATATATATTTCTTTAAAAGGAAATGAAGCTTGGGGGGAGAGAGAAGAAAAACATTATTTCTCACCCTTAGCACTTGTAAAAATATGGTCAGTATAAGATATATTAAAAAAAAATCTGTACAATAGGTACTGCTTATGTACACAAGACCAGTTTACTCTCTAAGTCCTTTTTGAAAATCTCACTATTCATTAATAGCTCTGAAGTTTCTGGGTACTGTCATGCAACAAACCATACCAGACTTTCCACTGTGATTCAGAGTTCCCATGACTGGTTTGACTATAGACAGATTATTTAAATGAAATAAACCTGTTTGGTTTATCATTATCACTGTCCTTACCTAATGAGTGGCTTATTCATAGCTATTCACATTTCAGCCAATGACAAATAATAAATCAACATGAATAATCTCCTTAAAATCCAGTTCTAAGGGCAGTAGATGGCACAGTAAATAGAGTACTAGTCCTGAAGTCAGAAAAGTTGAGTTCAAATCTGTCCTCAGATACTTAATACTTACTAACTGTGTGACCCTGAACAAGTCACTTAATACCAATATTCTCACAAAAAAACAAAAACAAAATGAAAGAAATCCAGTTCTAACAGCATTCTTCAAAGAACAAGAGCTATTCAGGCTCACAAGTTGACATGAACATCTAAAGCTGACAGTGTCCTAAAAGGGTAAAAGAAGGGAGTGAAATGACAGATATAAAGATAGAATTTGGTCACATGACATCACTCTCATAATTTCATTGGTCCTCTTTGAGAATGAAGGATAAATAACAACAACTGATTTATGTGATCTTCTTTGAGACCAAAGGACCAACAATAACAAAAAATGATAAATAGATCAACACCCATCTATTAATTGCCTACCACTTACAAAGAATTATCTTAGGACCAAATATCATAGAATCCTAGAGTTAAAAGAGACAATGGAAGTTATTGGATCCAACCCCCTCATTTTATTTTATTTTATTTTATTTTAAATTTATTTATTTATTTTTTATTTGCAAAACATATGTATGGGTAATTCTTCAACATTAACCCTTACAAAGCTTTCTGTTACAAATTTTTCCACCCTACTCCCTACCCCTCCCCTAGATGGCAGGATATCCACTACATGTTAATTATGTTAAAATACTTGACAAATCGAATATATGTATACATATTTCCACACTTATCATTGTTGTGCAAGAAAAATCGTATCTACAAGAAAGAAAAATCAAATAAAGGAAACACAATGCCAGCAAACATCAATCGAGAGCATGAAAATGTTACGTTGTGGTCCACATTTCACATTCCTCTCTCTGGGTGTATATGGCTTTCTTCACTGAACAATTGGAAGTGCCAACCCCCTCATTTTATAGATGAAGAAATGGAGACTGGGAAAGATGAAGTGATTTGCTCAATGTTAGGTAAGTGGCAGAAACAAGAAAACTGTGGTCCCTGCCCTAGGGTGTTCAGAGAAAATCTGCCACTGAATATTTAAAGTGTGACTAAAAGCAATTACACTTTTCAGATTTGGAAACTGAGATTCAAAGTCATATAGTGAATCCATATTAGATTTCTGATACTAGAGTCATAGCTAGCAATCTTTGCCCCTTATTCAGTTGAGTTTGGTGAGGAAGGGCTTGGAGAGAGACCTCATATCTGAGGACACAAGGTTTTACAGTGAGAGAAACCCCAAACACCACCCATTGGGCAGCACAGCAGGGATTCTGAGTCTACTGACCCAACTGGGGTGGCTACTGCTTGGGACAAGATCAAGAAAGAGTAATCTATGGCTAAAATGATAGGAAAAGATAATTAAGAATGTTGGAGGGGATGTGGGAAAGCTGGGACACCAATACATTGTTGGTGGAACTGTGAACAGATCCAACCATTCTGAAGAGCAATTTGGAGCTATGCCCAAAAAATTATCAAACTGTGCATACCCTTTGACCCAGCAGTGTTTCTATTGGGCTTATATCCCAAAGAAATCATAAAGGAAGGAAAGGGCCCCACATGTGCAAGAATGTTTGTGGCAGCCCTTTTTGTAGTGGCTAGAAACTGGAAAATAATTGGATGGTCATCAGTTGGAGAATGGCTGAATAAATTATGGTATATGAATATTATGGAATATTATTGTTCTGTAAGAAATGACCAGCAGGATGATTTCAGAGAGGCCTGGAGAGACTTGCATGAACTGATGCTGAATGAAATGAGCAGAACCAAGAAATCATCGTATACAACAACAGGACTATGTGATGATCAATTCTGATGGACATGGCTCTCTTCAACAATGAGATGTTTCAAACCAGTTACTATTGTTTAGTGATGAAGAAAGACATATACACCCAGGGGAAGGCCTATGGGATCTGAGTGTGGACCACAACATAGCATTTTCACACTTTCTGTTGATGTTTGCTTGCATTTTGTTTTCCTTCTCAGGTTCTTTTCTTGTAGATCCAATTTTTCTTGTACAGCAAGATAACTGTATACATATATTCGATTTGTCACATATTTTAACATAATTAACATATATTAGATTACTTGCCATCTAGGGGAGGGGATGGAGGAAGGAGAGAAAAATTTGGAACAGAGGCTTTGCAAGGGTCAATGTTGAAAAATTACCCAAGCATATGTTTTGCAAATAAAAAGCTTTAATAAAAAAAAAAAAGAAAGAAAGAAAAGAAAGAGTAATCTAGCCTGTCTGGGGAGGGATTCCTGCTGTTAATTATTATTGCAAAATAAATGTTCAACTGAGTTGATTCTATCTGTTGAAGAGTATATACATCCTTCTAAATTTGGGTTCCCTATGGAAAATCTCCTTTTATTTGACCTTATTTATGCTACTGTCTGTTATTCAGTCTTCCTTTGGTCCATCAGAGTATTTTTCATTATTGAATCAAATTCGAAAGCCCAAATTTAGACAGATAAAATATCAATTAATGTCACTTCAAGGTTGAATATAAGATAGAGTGATGAATAGTCAGGGACATCTGGGTTTGAATCCAACCTTAAATATATAGTAACTATGTAATAATGGGCAACTGCTTTAATCTCTCTAGCCCTCATTTTACTAATCCATAAAATGGAGAGAAAATGGACTCAATGATCTCAAGATTTCTCTTCTAACTAAATCTAGAATCCTAGGATCCTATGATAAAGTAGTCTAGATTATAATAAAGACATCTTCAAAGGGATTATCTGACAGAAAAAGGGGGAAACAAAATATTAACAGCCTATGTTTTTACTACTCCCCTTCACAATCTAAGGAAACCAAACTACTTAGCTGCCACATATTTACCACATTCACCAAACAATATCTTAAGATATTGTACTGTTTGAAGTAAAAAAAAAAAAAAAATACCTTGCCCGTCCTGTCTCCTCCTACCTCCTCACATTTGAACATAGTGTCCTCATGGCTAATGTCAATACCTCTGTCTTTCCACTTGTTGAAGTCTTCTCCCTTGAAGACTTCATCTGCCATCTCTTCCATAGAGCTTTCAAGGCTCCCCCAGGGACTCCCTGCCTCCTCAATCTCTCAAAGAATCATTACAGAATTAGAGATAGTAGGTATTTTGGAGATCAGCTAGCCTATGGTTTCATAACTTGGACTTTGTGGACTTTCTCTTTTTAAATGTTGATAACTATATTTCAATAGACTTGTTTTCTTTTGTCCTTTTATTTTTTGCATCTAAAGATATAATTCTGAAAGGTCTATAGGCTTCACCAGACTATCAAACGGGACCAGGACACACACAAAGTTAATAATCCCTAATTGAAATCAATTTCCCTCATTTATAATTATGGGAATTTCAAGCCCAGAGAGCTTGTGACTAGCCCTAGGTCACCAAAATGGTAAATAGCAGAGCCAGTATTTGAAAACAAATCCACACAGTCCCAATCTCTCTCACTCTCTCATTTCCTCTCTCCCACCCTCCCTTCCTTTCTTTTCTCTTCCTCCTCCTTTTCTTCCTTCTCCTCCTTTCTCCAACTCCTCTTCCTCCTCCTCTTATTCTTTCTCCTCCTCTTCCTTCTGTTCCTCCTCCTTCTCCTCCTCCTCCTCCCTGACCTCTTTGATCTCCTCCTCTTCTCATTCTCCTCCTTCTCCTTCTTTATCTTCTTCTTTATCATTATCATCATCTTCTTCTTTCTTCTTTCTCTTTCTCTCTCTCTTTATTTGGTATCTCCTGTTATACCTATTGCTTCCTATACTCATAACTACTTTATTATTGTTTCTGTATACATTATACATCCTATTCCTTTGTTGTACCTTCTTAAAAGGAGACTATTTTTTTTTTCTAATTTTTGAATCTCCAGATACTAACACACTTTCTTACACATCAGTAAAGTGCTTAGTCAGCAAAGAATGAATTATGAATTGAATTAAACTGAATTGAGAATACCCATAGAATCGATGCAGCAATGATATAATTGGAGAAGATGGCTGGGGAATAAGGAATGATATGAAGCATGACTAGTTGGGTCGTGAAGCAGTCACTAGTCAAGACAGGGACACCCCAGGGAAAGAATTTCTGGAGATGAATGGGTTAAAACCCCCAGGATCTGGTGTCCTACCATGAAGAAGATAGTCACTGAGAAGGAAATGAAGAAAGAATAAGAAGCTGAAAGGAAGACACCAAAATGAGATGGGGAAGGGGAAAGTAGTAGGTTTTTACTTGAGCTGAAATCCTAGTCCTGTTTTTGTTTAATTTGGACTACTGACAATCCAGCTGCAAAACTGGGGACAGATGATCCTTCCAAAAGTAAAGGTTTTTTTCTCTGAGCTAGGCTCTCCAGCTTCCTAATTACCAAGTAAGACCCCATTGAAATGTAAGCCTGCACTTGCCAAGGATGGGGGGAATCCTCAGAATAACAGTCACTTTCTATATGAAGCCTTTCTTTTTCCCCTATTTATTATGGTCTTCTCCTATGTTCCCCCCCTCCCACTAATGACTTGGTATTAATTCTGTAAAATATGTGTATATATGTACTTACATATATACATTGTATCTGACCCAACAGGATAGGAAATGTTTTGGTTTTGTCTTGGTATTGACATTGCCTAATACAGTACCTGGCACATAACAGGAACTTCATAGGTGCTTATTGACTGATGAATTTTTGTAACTTCATCACCCAAAGAAAGTGACAACATGATGGAATTCAGTAACCCTTAAAGTGTGGTCCAGGGACCAAAAAAGACCTCTTCAAGGGATCCATGAGGTCAAAATTATTTTCAATATGATACTGATGTTTTAATTTCTAATACTGCAAATATTAGTAGTTATAACTCACATACAACAAAGACATCTGAGGGTGTGTTCAATAATTTTGATAGAAGGGGTCCTTTAATAGTTGAAGACCCTTTAGTGTAGTGGTTGGAGAGCTTGGCTCAAAATCAAGAAGGCCTAGGTTCAAATTCTGTCTCTGATGACTATGTAATCCTGGTCAATTCTCTTAGCAATACAAATTACAGTTAAAGAAAGAAAACAAACATTTACAAAGTACCTGCTATACATGCACCATGACAAGTAATTTACAAATGCTACTTCATGTCCTTGGAGGCATTTGCTCTTATTATCCCCATTTTACAGTTAAGGAAACTGCAGCAAGCAGAAGTTAAGTGTTTAGCCAGGGGAATAATTGTCAGAAGCTGGATTTGAACTCCTGATTCCAGGCTTATCAGTCTTTCTACTGCTCCATCTAAGTGCATTGACAAAGGGAATTTCCTAACCCAGGAATTTCCTCTATTAATGAAATCATGAGTCTATCTTTGAATATTCTTTGTCCCTCACTTCCTCCTATATTGTTGACACTACATTTTATGAAATAGAACCAGTGAAGAATTTCTAGATAATCATTTAGAAAACTGCACCAAATTCAAGATTGGTAAATTTAAGAAGTTACTCACATGGCAGACTTAACAGCACTAGGATTTGCAGAAAGCCTGTGCTTGCATCTGTCAGGTCAGTAAGTTACTGTTTGGGGAATCTGTTGGAGTCTGAAGGACGGGCAATGACTTCTGCAGATGGTAACCAGAAAGGAATGAGCAAAGAACCAGGCATCACTTGATCCATGTTATGTCTGGAATCCTCCCCTGTGATTAAATATTACATCTCTCCCCCACCAACGGGCTGTAGGAAGAAAGGTAGAGGCCATGGCTGAGGTCAACTTCTCCGTGATAATGAAATCAGAAAGAAACAGGGAGGACAGGGAACATGAGGAGAGAGGATTAAAAACTTGGCAAGATAATAGATGTAAACCTGGAAGGGACCTTAGAAGCCACGTAACTCAACCTCCCCACTACCACCACCATTCTATTTAATCATTTTTTTAAATTTAATTTTTTCAATTAGCAAAAATGTGCTTTCTCTCCCTCCCACTTCCACCAAAACCCAACACTAAAAAAGAAAGAAAAACAAAACTCTTGTAATAAGTATATATAATCAAGCAAAACAAATTGCTACATTTACAATGTTAAAAAAGAAAAAAAAAAAATCTCAATCTACCCAAGTCCCATTGCCTCTCTGTCAAGAGGTGGATAATTATATTTTTTAACAAGTTAACATAATTCTAGAATTATGCATTATTCAAAGTTCTTATAAAAGTTGTTTATCTTTATAATACTGTTATATAAATTGCTCTTCCAATTCTGTTCAGATCCCTCTGTATTAATTCTTATAAATTTCTGGAGGTTCCTCTGAAACTTTTCCTTCCATCATTTCTTATGATACAATTGTATTCAATTAATTCATATACTATAATTTGTTCAATCATTCCTCATTTGATGGACATCTCTAAGCTTCCAGTTCTTTGTTACCACAATAAGAGCAGCTAAAAATATAATTGTACATATGGGTCCTTTTCCTCTTCCTTTGATTTTTGGGGGGATTTAAAACTAGTAATAGTTTAACTTGGTCAAAAAGCATACATGCCTCCACTCATTTTACAGTTGAGGAAATTAAGAAATTAAATGACTTTCCCACAATCAGGCTGCTGTCTAACTAAATGTCCAAGATGGGATTTGAAACTAGAGCTTCCTGATCTACCTATTACACTAATCCTCCCTTCTGAAAGTAAGGGAAGAAGAAATAGAAGAATAAAGCTCTAAGGCTGGGATGAGGATAGGGGGGAAAAGAGGGAGTGGAGAGAGGAGTAAATAGGAGGAAGTGATGCATGGGAAAAGGAGATCTCATAAACAGATAAATGTGAACTAAATGTCACAGAATATCAGTAATCTAAGCACATCTTTCCTCTCCATACCCTTGACTTCTCTTAACCCAATTGGACCTATTAAAATTAATCAATCACATGTCCCATTCTCTGAAGATCTTACTAATAATAATAATAGCCAGAATTTACAAAAGTCTCCTGGTTTGCAATATATTTTAAATACATACTCTCATGTGATTTTCATGATTGTCCTATGAGGTAATCAGACAGATTAATTACTATTCCCATTTCACTGATAAAGAAAATGGGACTCATAGGAGTGACTCAAATGGCAAATAGTTATAAAAGGTAGAACTGAGAACCAAACTCATATCTTCTGATCCAAAGTCAGTGCTCCTTCCACTGAACCAGGCTGCCTAAAGGAATTAAGTAGTTCATACATACATACATATACACACATATATGTACATACATACTTAGAGAGATTTATGTGCATATGTATACATGTGTATACATCTATGCATATGTATGTATACATATTTATACATGCACATACAATATATGCATATGTATCTTATGTTCTAGATAACTCAATCATAGAATCATGAATCTAGAGGGAGAAGAGTACTTGAAGGCCATTTAGTTTTCTTAATTTACAGATGGGCAAACTGAGGAGCACAAAAAATAATCATTATGAATAGGATCTGAACCAAGTCCTCTCACTTCCAAACTAGTGCTGTTTTCACTACCTCAAGCTGTCTCTGAAATACTTCAAAGTGATTAAATAGTTTTAAAAAGCAAAATCAACATATGTATGTATGTGGGTGTATATGTATGTGTTTTTATAAACTTAGGGCTTCCTGGCCATGAGCCCAGTGACCTACTTACTCTACTACTTTCTGAAAGTAAAGAAAAAGAAAAAATATAAAGAGACATATACACACATAAATATACACATACAATAGTTATATATGTGTGCACATATGAATGCATACACATACAAAAAATTTACATTTCTGCATGCATAATACATATATACTTGTATGTATCTGTGTATGTATGTATACATATACACAAGTACACTTATATGTAGTCTTCCATATCTGCAATTCACTCCCTTCTGTACTTTCAGATCTCTGTTTTTTGTGGGGTTTTTTTTTTTCAAACTCAGTTAACACACTTCTCCTTGACTGACTCCTTGATCTCTTTCCACAGCTGCTAGTATCCTCAACTTTGCCTCTAATTAATGGATACCTAAATGTGTTGTCTTTTTTTGTTGTTATTTTTATATACCCAGAACCTAGCAACATCTGGCACATAGTAGGTGCTGGATAAACACTACCTGATCCACCAATTAAGAATGAAAAGAAAAATATTGTAGATGAAGAAAAGCCAGGACTCAGGACTTAATTAGATATTAATTATTCAAAGATTTAGAGTAGTAGAAGAAGAAAGAATGGAGAGAGGAAGAATAAAGCCAGAAAGAGGGAAGGCTTTCAGAAAGAAGATAGAATGAGCTTGAAAGAGGCAAAAACTAGAAAAATAGTTTGGGAACAATCATGTTAAATTTATTATGAATTTTAAAATAAAGTTACATATAATAGAAATTTGCCATTTTCATGAACCCATTTGGGATTTTCTTGGCAAAGATACTGGAGTGGTTTGCTATTTCTTTCTCCCACTCTTTTTTTTTTTTTTAAATAGATGAAGAAACTGAGACAAACAGGATCAAGTAACTCTGTAATTAGGCTCCTCTTGGGGTGGGGAGGCATATGTGGAAATGATCCTATTTGTTGATGTTTATCAAATTCAAAATAATTTTTAAAAATACTTTTTTGGAAAGTCATGGAAATATGTTTAAAAGGATTGCATATAATGTATTAGATTACCTGTCATCTAGGGGTGGGGGGTGGGAGGAAGGAAAGGAAAAGCTTGGGGAAAAAAAAGTTTTTTTGCAAAGGTCAATGTTGAAAGGTCACTCATATGTTTTGTAAATAAAAAGCTTTATAAAAAGAAAAAAAAAAAAAGGATTGCATATATTTAATCCATATCAGATTGCTTGCTATCTTGGGGAGGGGGAAGAAAACTTGGAACACAAAATCTTAAAAAATGAATGAAAACTTTACATGTATTTGGAAAAATAAAATACTATTGAAAATTTTAAAAAGAAAGAAAAAGCATGATACTTTATTTTGAATAGATTTAATTCAACAAATATTTAACAAACCCTTACTATGTTCAAGATTTGAAGCAATCAATGATTATAATTCTAATTAGACCCTAGTTTACATTCTAATTTGAACATAAAACATGTGTAATATAACACATAGTATAATATAATATAAATGTATAATAATAGCTTTATAGAGCTTTAGGTTTTGCAATTGTAATTCAACTTTTACTGCAACTCAATGAGTTCGGTCCTATTATTATTCCATTCTATAGATGGAAAAACTGAGACTCAATAACATTAAGTTACTGACCATACAACTAGTATCTCTGGCAGAATTTGAACTCAGGCCTTGCTAATTCCAAGTCCAGTGCTCTGTCCATTAAGCCACCTAAAAGAAAGAACTAAAAACTTGTAGTGTGAGTTACTGGTAAAAACTTAAGAAGACAGTTCCCTTAGGCTCCCTCATCTTTAACATGATGGGATTAGATTAGATAAGTCCCTAATATTCTTTCCAATTCTTGATCTATGATTCAATGAATTAGAAGATACAGACATTGGAGTTCAGAAGACATGTCAGAATTGTAGATTATAGATTTAATGAATGGTTTGGTCAATCAATGAAAACTTAACTAAATAAAAGCTCCAAAATTTCCTATGTCCCTACTTGGATTTTTAAATTCACACCATGTTTCCTGTTGCCAATCATTCCCTACAAGGATTCTAAAATTCTGAATTGACTGAATTAAATGGATTCCACTTCCTCCTAAAAAGATAACAATAACAATTCTGATAGGTTGCTAGTCTCACAGACCTATTCATTATAGGAATGTGACTTTACCCTGCTTTATTTGGGTTGTTTTAGCTTTATCCAGAAAACAGTTCTTGTATTTTTCAAGGTTCAGCAAGGTCACTTCCCCCTCAGAAAAACAGAGAAAGTTTCCCAACACTGTTTGGGTTGTCCAACCACTGGTTATAAGTCATTTCCCAGGGCCAGGCATGGCATGCATTGTAAGGGACAGATGTAAGCAAGGATTTCCTGCCTTATAAATAGACATTATCAATTGAAGGAGTGGGTGTTGGATCTGAAAGTTTGGCAGGTAATTAGGAAAAAAACTTAGAAAAGCAAGTTTCTGTGAACAATGGATGCAATGTGTTATTATAATTGGTGTTCTCCTTTCCAATACTCTTTATGTATGATGAATCTCGCAAGATGAAACTATTATTTGTTCTCTGTTAAGGTGTCATTGGAAAAAAAAAATCAGAAGTTTTGCTGATGAGGACAAAAATAGTGGTTGCTAGTTAAAAGAAAAGTTAAGTGATTGGCTGGGAACCACTCTTGCACAAAATAGACCCTATGAAAAAGTTTTTGGGTTGAAAATAATAAGAATCATCTTCATGGGTTATATTTCCAAATACATTAATGTATTAAGACTTACAAAGTATTTTCCTTGTAACAATCCTGTGAAGCAGCTTCCTCCATAGATATGGTTACCCCCATTTTAGAAATAGAAATTAAGTGTCAAAGAGGTAGAACTTTAGCTGGGGCAGGACAAACAGAACTTTGTACCAGGGTCCCCAAATTTAGAGGCTGCTCATAGCAATAGTTTCTTAAATGGGTAGAAAGAGATGAACTAGATGACTAGTTAAGAAGAATCATTAGTTAAATTAGGAAGCTATGCATTGGCATGATTTCTTCCCCCAAAGTCACATCCTAAATGAATTTCTCCATGACTTGGTGCTACCCTGCACCCTTCCCTCGTGTCCACATCCTTGATGGGCAATACCTTTCTTATATAAGAAATGGAGGAAAGGGTATAAAGCAGAACAGCTAGTACAAAGACAGAGAAGGAAAATGGAATGTCTTTGAGGAATAGTTAGTAAATCAGTTGGTTTCCCAGGGGATCATGTCTGTCATAGCCTTTATCAAAATGGTGGTTTGGGGTTTAATTCCCACCACACTCCCACTCCAAGGACCTTATGTCCTGAGGTCCAGTCTCTTCACTTTGCTCTGGATCAACTAAATTTATATTTAAAAGTTTTTGTTTTGATGGATCTTTTCAGCTATGTTGGGTTTTCTCAGGCATCACAACTACTAGTTATGACTCTATAGAGAAATTTGATGACTTTTCCATAGTAACAAACTTACTGTGCATTAGAATGAATATTTGAACACAAATATCACATATCACTATGTCACTTTCCCTCAGAGGAAGAAATGTTTCTCTAAAATAAGGTAAAATATTTTTGTGACACTTCATACATTTTTAATGAGAAAAGGACTTTTTGTAAGCTTAATGGTACAACAAGAATGAGTAGTGGTCATGACAAAGTCCTTGAGAGTGAACACATTGTTGGCATTCATTTATTTCAGCCACGTCCAACACTTCAAGACTCCATTTGGAGTCTTGACAAAGATACTGGAGTAGTTGCCATTTCCTTCTTTCATTCTTTTTTTTAACAGAAACTAAGTGTCAAGGGACTTGTCCAAAGTCACACTACTAGTAAGTATGTCTAAGACTAGATTTGAACTCAGGGACATGAGTGTTCTTGACTCCAGTCCAGGCACTCTATAAATTGCATCACCTAGCTGCCCATGAGTATATTACATGAAAAAAAATGTTTCTGAAGGCAGAATGCTGAGTTCAAATCCTGCCTTTATGACTCTGAGCACTTTAGTCACTTAACCCTTCTGAATGTGGCCTTCTTTATCAGCAAAACAAAGGGTTGGATTCTTTCCTGAGCTAGAGATTTGATTAACACAGTGTCCTTAGTTAGGACTCAGATACTATGGCAAAATCCCTCGGCCAGCTAGAACATCATGTCATCATCATCCAATTCTCATTTCACCTCATCCAAAGATTTTCAGTCTTTTCACATTTAGTCTAAATCCTATGATTGTGATTGAGTGATTTATCATCATGTAGGTGGGGGAAAGGGGGAACCTGATTATTCTACTGCCTCACCTTTACAAGGGCAATGAAGAAGAGGAGGCTCATTGGCATTAGTCTATCTTTTGAAGGTTGCAAAGTACTTCTCCTGCATTATTTCATTTGTCTCACACCAAGCATTGTGGGATAAATAGTATTACTCCCCATTTTATAGAGAAGAAAACCAAGGTCATAAAAGTGAAATCATTTTCCCAGCAGTACACTGAGACTGAATTCAAACTGAAGTCTTTCTATCTCCAAATCCATCACTGTATCCACCATTTTCTGACATTGCCACTATCCTGGTACAGGCACTCATCACTTCACACCTTGAGCTAATTTTTTTTTTTTTTTGGTGTCCCTGCTACAAAAATCTCCAAACTCCGTCTATCCTCTACTGAGCTGTTAAAGTAGTTTTCCCAAAACTCAGTCCTGAACATAGCAACAGTTGGTTGACTGTTATCTTTTGTTCTTGAAGAGGACCAAAATGACATCACTATGTTAGAGTCAAGTTACAGTGTGTCCGACTGTAACTTATCAAATCAATATAAATCTAGAATTGCTCTGCCACAGGTTAGACACAGATAGTCCCTATGAGAATTTGGATTAGACTCTATGATTTTTCACATCTTGCACTTCTTCTGAGCTAATTCAATTCTGCTTTGCTCATAGATTACAGCATCTTCTCTGATGAAAAAACACACCATAATGGGCAGTCCTATGCCAGTGTCTCCTAGTGCCACCACCACCCTCATTTGATAAACTCCAGTGGTTTTCTATCACCACCAAGACCAAATATAAAATCTTCTGTTTAGCATTCAAAGTTCTTCATAATGTATCCTTCCCTACCTTTCCAGTTTTCTGGTATATCCTACCACATGCTCTGTGACACTGATCATCTTGCTGTTTCTCAAACAAAATATCCCTTCTCCTGACTCTGTATATTCACTAGCTGTCTCCCACACATGGAATGCTCAGCTCCATCTCCACCTTCTGGCTTTCTTCAAGTCTTATTTAAAATCCCATCTTCTAAAGTAAGTCTTTCTCCTCCTTTAATTCTAGTCTTTCCCCTTTGTTAATTATCTCCAATTTATTCTAACCATAGATTGTTTATACATAGTTGTTCATGTTTTCACTCCCATTAGACTGTAAGCCTCTAGAGGACAAGGACTGTCTTTTGCCATTCTTTGTATCCCCAGGACTTAGCACAGTGCCTAGCATACAGTAAGTGCTTAGTAAATGCTTATTGACTGACAATAAGTTAAGTTATGTTGTGAAAGTTAAAGCTGCAGTACCTCTCTGGGCTTCATTTTCTTCAAGTGATTTGAAGGGGTTTGACCTAGATGGCTTCTAAGATTTTACCCAGCTTTAGATTAATGATTAAGGAGGCTAAATAATATAATACCAAGAATATTGGCTCAGGAGTCAGAGAAACTGGGTTAAAATCCTAGCTCTGTTATATACTCCCAGTGGGATCTTTGGCAAGTCACTAAAACTCTTAAAATGAGGTGGTTGGAAATAATAGAATCTACTACCCCTTCCAAGTCTAGACCCTAAGATGCTAAGATGCTGGTAGAGAAAGATGGCAGATCTAGAGCCAGGGTTTAAATCCCAGCTCTCCCCCATGAGCTGTATGGTTTCAAATAAATCATCAGCTCTTCTGATTTCCATAATTCTTACATCACCTCCTTCCCATATTTTTAAGCTACAAATCAAGACATAAATATAAGTTATTACTAGCATTCTTTTAGCCAAACTAAAATTGTGTCAGAGTTCTCAACCTGAGACATTATGTAACTAAGCTGGCATGGGCTCTTCGTACCAGAATTCTCACATCTGCTCTTCCGTGGGCCTTCTGAATCTCTAGGCAGGTGTGAAACAATCACCTTCTCCCCTCCTTTGCCAGCTTCAAGGTCCAAGAATGAGACACCCCAGGAAATGGTGTTTAATACCAGCTTGCCTGTTTTATATCTGGGTGAGAAGCAATTGCATTCAAATCTGTAGCATCCTTCCTCCATCATAAGAGTTCTTGAGTTCAGGGAGGAGAGGATAAGACATGGCTACTAAGGACACAGGTACTAGCAAAAGACTTAGTTTATATTTCATATATGTGCATTATTGCTTATATATTGATGTTTGCATATTACATTGTACTTATATTGTAGGTGAGGCTCTAAAGTCAGAACCCTCTTAATTCAGATTCAATGATAACACAAAAAGAGGCACTCTGAAAGTCACAAATGTTCAACAAAGAAAGAGACTTACATTACCCTAACACAACAACACAGAAAGAACACACAACAAGATTATAGTAGTTTCTGGATGAAGCATTACCTGCTGTCCTAGAAACTTCTTCTTTGAGAACAAGGTCCCATCAATAATAACAAGAGTATAGCAACTCATGTGGCCTTGAGTTACCACCAAGTCTGAGAGATATGGATCCCCTATGGCTTGAGCTTTTTGGTAGAGGAGTGGTAGATTATGTTGAGTCTTAACCCATTCTATTTCTTTCAAAGTTTAGTTTAGTTTAGTTTTTATTTCCATTTTGAAATTCTCTCCCTGCATCCCCTCCCCCAGCTATTTAGAAGGCAAGAAATTCAAAACCCATTATAGATATGAATTTATATGTGCCCGAAGGTGGGTGGGGGGAGTGGTGTAAGGAAGAGCAAGGAAAATAAAGAAAATAGGAAAAAATATGCTTCAATCTACTCTTGGAGTTTATGAATTCTCTCTCTGAAGAAGAATAGCATTCTTCATCATGAGTCTTTTAAATTGTCATGGATCATTGTATTGATCAGAGTTGACTTGTCCAAAAAGCTGTCAGAGAATCTGGGGTCAATCAGGTTTCCTACAGGGAGGAAACTTCATCCAGGAAACTAAAACAAGAAGTTGTGTGGGAGTTTGCATAGGGAAGGAGTTGTATCAGGATAAGAGAATCTATGTCAGAAATCTGCTGTCCTACCACACACTATCTCTTGGTGACAAGGTCCTAATGATATTCTAGAAGACCTTCTACCATTTAAATAGCTAGAAAGTCCTCCTATCACAGACAGTACTAAAGGAAGAAAAGGCAGAAAAAAACAAAAACAAAAATATGGAAGAACACAAAAGCCAGAGTTCCTAAGCCTTTCCTTCCTCTTTCAAAAAAGTCTAACTCCCACAATCTGATGTATGTGATGGGTGAGATCAAAACTTTGAAATTCACAGTGGGTCTCCTGATACCAATGGTAATGAGGAATTAGAGCAGCATCAAGAATCTCAGAGTCACAGCAGAGATGATGACGTTACCATAGTCACAGATATCTTCTCCTGGTATGAGATGTTGATGAATACCAGGAGCAGCTCTAGGAATATCAGGGCCCTCTGACAAGGGAAATAATTCTTCATCCTATATCAGAATCATCCATAGAAAAGTGGCTAAGAGGTCTTGCATTAAAAGTATCTTGGGATCTAAATTGATACAGAGACTCTCCCTGTACTACCACCGCCTTCCAAAAACTCACTCTCTGAGAACTTCATTAGGTGAGTGATACAGTATTGTTTCTCCCACTAGATTGTGAGCTCCTTGAAAGAAGAAACCCAGGTTTTTCCCTTTCTTTGGATCCCTAGAACTTAGCACACTGCCTGAACATATTTAATATGTGATTGTCCGTTGACTGATTTATAAAACAGAACACAGAAAAGCAAAATCTGTTGTCCTCAAGCATCATGGAACAGAATGCAGAATCCTTTTGCCCTGAAGGAAAAACAAACTTTGAGAGAAAAGTTCACTTGTTTAATGCTTTCAGGCCATGTTGACTTATTCAAACATAGCAACTTTCTACTCCTTGAATTTCAAAGTTATAGATGTGCTGAATATAGGATTTTATAGAAGCCAACCATAGCCACCCTGGAAATCTGAGAATGCTTTCTTGGTTTGGTCTATAAATTCTATAAGGCTTTTAAACCTGGGCACACCCAAGGAAAATTGGTCTAGTAAAAATGGAAAAGGATTAAGAGGGGTGTGTATGGGGAGGGGTGGGAGGTATAGATCTTTTTTTTTTTTTTTTTTTAAGATTATTTCTTAAGCCAAATGGTAAGGCAGAATTTTCAGTGGTTCTAAGATCAAAGCCTCAAGTCTGAGGTCTGTGGAAGCCAGTTCCCTTTTAGTCTATTCCATGGTCAGAGACTGTGTGTATCCCCTGCCATGCTCCAAACAACAGCTAGCTACCTCCTATTCATCTGTAATCACCTTTTGTTTGAGACACAAATTTGGAGCCCAACCATTTCAACAACCTGCCTTTGTATACACTTCTCTCTGTAACTTCTATATGGCAGGGAGAGGTGGGGAGAGCCTTTTTTTGTTCCTTTTAAGTTCTCTAAATGGCAAAAAATAAAAATTTCCAGGATGAGGTTTTGTCCAGAGTGGTTTTGACAGTTATTAAAGATAAGCCTGAGAAAGACTACCCATAACTACCCTGTAAAACCCTTTGAACAGCTTCCTTCATCATTTCTATCTATTTCTGGACCCCTCTTCTTAACTCTTGACTTCTTTTGCTATACTCCCTGTACCATCACTCCTATCTCCCTCCCTATCTACCTCCCTTCTTCCTTCTCTTCCTCCCTCCTTCTTCCCTCTCTCTCTCTCTCTCCCCCCCCCATCTCTCTCTCTTTCTCTCTCTTCCTCACCCCACCCTTCTTTTTATGTCTCTCTTTGTATGTGTTTCTCACTGTGTGTCTCTTTTCTCTCTGTGTGTCTCTCTCCATGTGTCATTCCCTCTCCTCTCTTTCCTCTCTTTCTCTTTCCCTTTCTTTATCTTTCCTCTTGTTTCTTTGTGTTCCTCTTCCAACCCAAATCTTTTCTTAGCATTTGCTTATTAAGTTAAATTAATTTATAATTGGTGAGGTTGAGAAAGTCTGAGGCAAGAGCCTTTCCTTAAATAATACCACTCAATTATCTTCTCTCTAAAAGACTGGTTGTTGGAGTAAAGAGAGTTTTAAAGAGTTAATGAATTCCGATTCTCTTCCCTGCTGGGAAGATTGGTCATCCCAGTCACTTCCTCATTTCTTATTAATTTCCTGTCTAAAGGCCGAGGGCCAGGATGCCTATTCAATTTTTGACCCTTAATGAAGGAAGCAGCTACCTACCAAAGAGGGGATGCTCTACTCTAAACCAAGAAATATAAAAGTACCTCTGAGAAGGTTTCTAGTGGAGTAAGATTCTTCTCTGTGGAGATTTCACAGAAGAGTATGAGATAGAATAACACAAATGAAAAATCATACAAAAATTTTGATTGGAAATATTCACATTAATGAGACCATTCATCCCTTGCATGGCTCCTCATTTTGTGTTATTCCAATCTATATCTTTGTGAATCCTCTGTAAAGAGTAAAGACTGAATAAATGATTATTGACCAATTTGACTGATATTCTCCAAGGTAGGTTGCTCTTCCTATACTCCAGCCCCACAGAACCAGGAAGAGTCAGTATATACCTTAATCCCCACTTCCATTTTCAGATACTCTCTCTGCCACCATCACTAAGCAACCATTCATCCTCCTTTTAAGTTCAGTCCATCCTGTTACTGGATTCTATGGACCTCTGGATCACCTTCCCTCCCTTTCAATAAGTTCAGCATTTTGCTTATAATTATCTTTTCCACTCTTATTCTGTCTTCTTCAAAACCTTCAACTTTCAATTGTTCAGTTTCCCCAATATCTTAATGTCTGTCTCTAGTCTATATAACAACTACTCTCAAGAGCATCAAAATATCATCATAATTTAGGACCTTACACACACACACACACACACACATACACACACACAATATTCTAGGTACCAGAATTCCTAGTTATAAATTGCTATAAGGCTAAACCAAGAGTATTTCAAAGGAGAAGCCTAAATAGACTGCTATGTTTTAAAATGAGAAGGGTTGAGTTCTATCAGTCAGGGGCCAGTCCTGGAAATAAGTCTGGAGCTAAAAGCAAGGGACTTAGGGTCAAATTCCACTTAATCACTGTGTGTCCATAAGCCAGCTGCCCAAGTCTCTCAGAGCTTCAGTTTCTTCATCTATAAACTGGGAACAATAATCTCTATCCTTCCTCGGAGAATTTACTGTGCTATTCAAATCTTACAGGATAGTGGATCCCTGAGGAGGTAGCTCCAAAAGAGGAAAAGTGGGGGAACACAGGGGGTTACCCTAAGGGAAATTAAAATTCATAGCTCCCAGCTCTCCATGGAGTAAGTGCAAAAAAAAATGAAGTAATGGAAAATAAACTTCACTCATTTCACAGTGCTGTGAAAGGACAGCCCTGTTTGACTCCAGCAGGTGTGTTAGCTCAGTGTGAAAATAAACAAAAGAACAATTCCTCATCTACTCTCTACATAGCCCTGCATAATTTAACTTCCATCCTGACCACTCCACTGAAGTCCTAAGTCACCAGGGACCTCCCAATAACCCAGACTAAGGAAAAAGCCTTTCCTTGATCTTTCATACTTACACCCACACACACACCCACACCCACCCACACACACACACACACACACACACAAATATATATGTAAACACTATGTAATATGTAGTATGGGGTATTCCAAAAGTCCTAAACTCTTAAGGCTTTAAAGTTGCACTAAGACTTTTGGGATAACATGTATAAAATATAAACTTTTTAAAACTTTTTTTAAAAAAATTATTTCTTGAAGATTCATGAATTTATTAACTTCTACTTATCCAATTCTAATTTTTTTTTAAATTATTTTCTTCAGCGAGCTTTCAAACCTCTTATTCCATATGGCCTCTTCTGCTTTTATAGTTGTTCTTTTCTTCAGTATTTTTGTGCCTCTTTTACCAAGCTATTAATTCTCTTTTCATGATTTTCTTGAATTATTCTCATTTCTTTTCCTAATTTTTCCTCTACCACCCTTATCCCTTTCTTTAACTCTTCCAGGAGTCATTGATAGCCTTGGGTCCAATTATCATTTTTCTTTAATGGTTTGCTTGTAGCTGTTTTCACATTTATACCTTGTTCTAAATTTATGTCTTGATCTTTTTTTTTTTTTTCTTTTTTTTGCTGAGATAATTGGAGTTGCCCAGGGTTATACAGCTAGGAAGTGTTAAGCATTTGAGACCAGATTTGAACTCAGGTCCTTCTGAATTCAGGGGTTGGTGCTCTATCCCCTATACCACTTAGCTGCCTCCTATGTTTTGATCTTGATCTTGAATGGGGAAGAAGTAGAAAGGATGGGATTGTGGTTGTTCAATTATTTCTGTTATATTCAACTCTTCATGACCCCATTTGGGGAATTCTTGGCAACAATTATGAAGGGCTTTGCCATTTCTTTTCTAACTCATTTTATAGAGAAGATACTAAGACAAACAGGGCAAGTGACTTGCCCAGGATCACACAGCTAGGAAGTATCTGAAAGGCTGGATTTTAATTTCACCTTCCCAGTTTCAGTTTTCTCTTTTGTAAAATGCAAATAATATTGCTTCCAGTACTTAACTCACAAGGTTATTAGAATAATATATGTAAAGCATTTTGTACACTTTAAATCACTCTATATGACAGCTATTATTATTATCAATATAGCACAGTGGAAAATATGTTGGATTGGTGAGCTTCTGCTCACAAGGAATTTGTAAGGTCCCTGAGGGCAAGGACACTTATTTTGGTCTTTTCAGTACCTAACACTATGCCTAGTAAACAATGCTTGTTGATTGAATAATTGACATAAATTCAAATCTACTCTACCACTTCCTACCTTAGACAAGTCATTCACCTTCTAATTACCTTTAGTTGCTTCATTTAGAAAATGAGAAGATTGGACCAGATGATTTCTAGAGTTCTTTATAATCAGAATTGTGCTGGTAAATGTTTAACAATGAGTTCTCCAGAAATAAAATGTGTATATGACACACTTTCAAGCTTAGTCTCTGATATTAACATTACCCCATTACTTTAAGTGTAAACTAACAATAAAATACTAAGTCCAATCCTGATTTACAGATTTATTAATTTTTTTGCTGATTTCTAGAACTAGCATCAATGCACCCTTATTTACAAATTTATCCATGATCCTATGATCAATCCAAAATGAAGGATCAAAAAAATATACCTATTTAACACTTTCATGTCTTGAATGCCTTTTGCAGATGTGAAAGCACTCTCTGACAGTCAGCAATTATTATTATGAATATTATGATATGACCATAGCGTAAAGAAGTAAGGAGTCCAAGATTCATAATCAGAAGACTAAAAAAAATATAAGATCCTAGAGGGCTGGGAATCTTTCACATTGGTCTTTGAATGCCCATCACCCATCACAGTGCTTGACACAAAGTAAATTTCTATTTTCTTATTTGTTTTTTTTTTAATCCTTTTCAAAGAAAGCAATTTTATTTCTGAGAACCAACTTTCCCTTTGGGGCAAGGAAAAGAAGTGAAAGCTTCATTCTCCCCTGAATGGGCAGCAAAATGGCATTCTTGAATACTTAATGAGTAACTACCGACAGAAGGACTCTCCACCACTAGACTGAAAAGCAAACATAAGCCTGTTGGGAACTACCAGCTGTTCTTACTAGGAAAAATGCATACATGCACCAACCGTCTCTAGTGGGGAAAGTCCCACAATCTCCACTACCACCAGAAGGCAGCCAGCCAGAAGGTACACACATTCATCCCAGCTGAGCCGCACCCAGAAAGCCTTCCCCTCATTGCCATCACCCAGGGTCTGAAGAAAGAGAGGATTCCTCACATGAAGCCCATTTCAGGCATCCAAGTGTTCCCTGCTCCCTTTAAATCAACCAGCAGCTGAACACATAAAGTCCCGGGAAAGGGGGGTAAATGGAAGGTTGTCTTGTGTGAAGCTGTCTGCCCATAGGCGTCTGCTCCCCATAAATCCTTGGCCAGGAGTCAGAATTTGATCTGTAGAAACCACACTTCCTCCAGATTTATTTCTGAGTTATGAGTAGGAGGGGAGAGGGGGAAATAGTTTTTCCTTAGACTCTTTGTAAAAGGTCAGTAAAGGGGAAAACCCAGAGTGAAGGTTCTGCTCCCTTCAAGTACAACTAACAAGAGGAAATTTGGGAAGTGAGTTCCTAGGGTTTGGTTTCCCAGAATGAAGGGTTCCTTACTGTGTTTCAAGGTAGAGTCAATAGGTAACATGATCGTTTGGCCCTGGTTTTGTTCTACTTTTCAGAAAAGTAAAAATGGGGCAAATCTGGAGAGGAATGGGTTAAAAGGAAATTGATCCGTGGTCTGAAGATAAGAATAAACAGTTCTCAAAAGACTTTGGAACTATTAATAGACTTGTGAAAGATTGTTCCAGATCACTAATAATGAAAGACATGCAAATTAAAACAACTCTGAAGTTTTACTTCAATCTCAGCCAATTGGCTAAAATGATAAAACAAAAAAACAAACAAACAAACAAAAAAAAAAGATGGGAATGGTCAATGTTGGAGAGATTGTGGAAAGACAGGCAAATTGATACACTCTTGGTAGAACTGTAGCTTACTCCAATAACTCTGGAAATAAATATAGGATTTTTAAAAATCTTTTTTTTTAAATCACCAAAATGTCCACAAAATTTGACTCAGAGGTTCATCTGTCAATTATATATACTAGGGAGGTCAAAAGGAGAAAGAAGGTTTTCATGAACTAAATGTTCATTGTGGCACTTTCTATAATCACAAATAACTGGAAACTATATAAATGCTTATCTATTGGGGAATAACTAAATAAATTATAATATGTGGATGAAATAGAATAGTGTATTATAAAGTAATAAAAATGAAAAATTCAGAGAAGACTGGGAATATTTATATGAACTGATGTAGTGTTAAGTAATCAATTAATCAACAAGTATTTTTTTTTCATCTGCCATGTGTCAGGTACCCAGCTTGGTGCTACAAAAAATAAAAGATATTGAAACTACAGTCTGCAAGGAGCAGAACCAGAAAAAATATATGTACATATATATATATATATATATATACTACAATCATTGACAGGGTAAAGAAAAGAATCAAATAAAAACAAAAAGCTCAAAATACTATAAAATGATAATAACCACCAAGATTCACTCCACAAAAAGAGATGTAAAATTCACCTCCTTCCTGCTCTTCTTTTCAGAAATGGGGAACAGAAGAACATTGTATATCCTGTCAAGCTGGTAGTTTTCACGTGGTAAATTACTTTCCTTTCTGCTTCTTTTTCTGTTTTACAAGGGATGGTTTTCTGAGTAGAAGAGGAAGGTAAAAATTATATTAGGAAATAAAAATGTGTGTAAAGAAATCAATCACTTTTTTTTTTCATTTAGGAATTAAATTGTGCTTTTCTGATATGTGGGAATTCAAGACCACTAACTTTTTTACTACTACAAACTCTCAATGTTGTTTGGGGTTTTGAGAATATGAACTATCTGTTCATATCTTTTGACCACTGGCCACTTGTCTTCATGGATGTCAGTGGAAGTGGCCATCAATATTAGCTGGAGAGAGGGATTATTAGGATAGGGAAGGAAAGCATTAGAAAGGATGGTTTGAAATCACTCTTGGCAAAATATCCTGCTACTTCTTGATTTCTGTAACTTTTTTTTAATACTTCATAGATTTTCTAGTAACTGTCACTCAAGCAAACTTTCTTATAAAAAGAATAGCCAAGCAAAGCTGTGATACATTGATTCTATCTATCTATATCATTCCATGCCTAAAATCTGCTTGTTCCATATCTATGTGATGTTTCTAAAAAGCTTTGCAAAACTAAACATTATCATTGTCATCAATTACTACTACTACTGTTTCTACTATCACTTCTACTATTACTGCTACTACTATTACTACTACTATTATTATTACTACTACTATTACTACTACTACTATTACTTCTACTACTAATACTTCTACTACTATGATTACTTCTATTACTACTACTACTTCTACTATTATTACTACTATTACTATTACTACTACTACTATTACTTCTATTACTATTACTACTACTACTATTACTATTACTTCTACTACTACTACTACTATTACTACTACTACTACTATTACTTCTATTATTACTAATACTTCTACTACTACTATTACTATTACTACTACTACTTCTACTATTATTACTACTACTAATACTACTACTATTATTATTACTGCTACTATTACTATTACTATTACTACTACTACTACTACTACTATTACTACTACTACTATTACCATTAATACTACTACTTCTACTATTATTACTACTACTATTACTATTACTACTACTAATACTACTACTATTATTATTACTACTACTACCGTTAGTTTAACACCAATAAGGTAAGTTTCGTCATCTAGAGTCAAGTCACTCTGGAGTCAAGGTCTTATCCCGGAAATTTCCTAAGTGCCAATCCCTCTGTCCTGGTTTACCAATGGAAGTTAGTATGGTATAATACAAAGAGAATGGCTTGGAATCAGAAAATCTGGGCTTACCTCCTAGGTCTTCCAGGTATTGGAACTATTAGGGGCAGGTCAAAAGTCAGAACTGTTCCTTCAGGTGTAATGTTGGGATAAAATGAGACACTTGAAAAGTTAATAAAAGGAGACTGATTTTGCCCTGTCACAGCAAAGATGTACAATAGGAATATAATAGTATTTAGCTTTCCTCCTTTGTCACTACATGGACATTTGTCTAGTCAATATGGCAGGGTATGATGACTCAAATAGTTTTCAGATTCTTGAGCTAGTCAGAGAGGTTCTGATTCCATGTGGATGAGATTTTGTATTCCCTTTTTGGAAGCTGATTTAATGCAGTTAAAAGCAATGGTGGCAAAATACTGAAGTCAGGAAGACCTGAATTCAAATTCAGATTCAGATACTTACTAGTTGTATGATTCTGGGAAAGTCCTTTAACCTCTGTCTCAGTTTATTCATCTTTAAAAGGAGGATAATAATAGTATCTACCTCAAATGGTCATTTTGAGAATTAAATAAGATAGTTTTAAAAGCATTTAGTGTCTTGCACATTGTAGATAATATTTTTCTTTTTATAGATCCAGGTGCTAGGGACAACTTTGTTACCTTTTAGGAAAAATTAATCCTTACTGTAGGGAAACGTGAAAATTCTAGTCCTATAAGAGTGATTATAGTCAAATTATTTCATCTGTCATGGTCTATTTCTTCATTTGTAAAATGAAAAATTTGAACTGAATAAATTTTAATTAATAGACAAATGTCCATTTCAGGAAGTACTCAATCCAGTCATCTCTATTTCTTTCCCAACTTTACTCCTGACTCTCCAGACTTTTCCAGCTGTACTCCTAAGGGCTTTCCATCCTGGAGATGCCTCTACTTCTAATGTTCCTTTCTCCTGATTTGTGATTTACTGCCAGGAAACTGGCAGTCTATCCACACTTACTTCTCTCCCAGATCTGCTCCTAACCTCTGGAAATTTTCACCTTGCTCTTCCCCAATACTTTTCCTTACTAGCTTCTGTTGTTCAGCTTCACTTTATGTTATTGTCTTCCCCTATTAGAATGAGAACTCATTAAAGACAAGGATTATCTTTTTGTTTGAATTTGTATTCTCAGCATACCTGATATACAATAAGTGTTGGATAAATGCCTTATTATCTATCCATCCATCCACCTATCCATCTATCTATTGATGCATACATACATCTGTTCAGCTATCTATTCATACATACCTACATTTAGCGATCTATCTATCCATCCCTCTACCTATCTATCCATATATATATGTATATACACATATATACATATATATATACAAATACATCTACCATCTATCTAAATATTTATCTAGCTCCTTCCAAATTTAAAATATTATTAATGTTGATCTATTGTACTGCATTCCCTAAAAAAGGATCACCCTTCAGTAAGTGGATGGAGCTTCCAAGACATCTGACAGACAAGTTCAGAGTGAGAGGTTGCAGATTCAAATCCCAACTCTGCCATTTGCTTTCCATGCTTTCTAAACTTTCAGCAAATCCTCTTATCTCTATGGACTTGTTTCCTCAAAGATATAATGATGGGGAGGGGAGGTGGAAAGAGGGCCAAGGCTGAGCTAATTGCTATACCACTTTAAAGTCCTCGATCTTTCTAAGAATTAGGGCTGGGGAAGAGAAGTCTAAAGAGAGAAATGTTATAATGGTGATTTTTGAATGTGTGAAGTGGGCCCTCAAAATATAAAGAAATGTACCTTCTTCTGTGTGATTCCAAAAGAAGAACCAGTTGGCAAAAGTCACAAGGAGTCAGATTTTAGCTAAATTTAAAGAAGAAACATGTGGTGTTAGACACCTGAAAATGGAATGGGTAAGTGAATGAGTTCTCTATCTGGGCATGGTGCTTGGTGCTAGAGATATACAGACAAAAATAAAATAGGTACTGCCCTCAAGGAGCTTACATACAATAGGCACACATGACTACAGAGAATCCATTGACTATAGTTTACCTGTCACCCTATTATCAGTTAAGGAAATAAAATAGGTCCTTCCCCTCAAGAAGTTTATATACATCAGGAATATATGACTAGAAAGAATCCATTAACTGTGGTCTACCTGTCATACTACTATCAGTTAAGGAATATCCTCAATTTGTAAAGGAAAGTTTTGTAAGAATCAATGTTGAAGAAGTACCCATACATATGTTATGCAAATAAAAAGCTTTAAAAATAAAAATTTTAAAAATAAATAAATAAATAAAATAATGGAGTAATTTGGGGGGGGGGGGAGGAATATCCTCAATAGATCCTTATAAAGTCATGTTCAATATAACAAGGATTTATTGGCTTTATGTATCAAGTACTATGGTTAATGCTGAGGAAGAGTCAAAAAGGAATGAGGTCCTGCCTTCTAAAAGCTTACAATCTAGAAGTCAGGGGAGAGGGGCAAGATAGAACATGTAGAGATGAATAAGAAGAATCCTGTGTTCCCTACCTATAGTCTACTTGTCATACTTATACCCTGTGGCAATCACCAGCTAAAAAAATACTCAACAGATTTAGTGCAGTTTTAATCGCAACAAGACAAAGGTAGATTGAAAGAAAAAATGGCCGTGACTTCTAAGGATGGGCAGGGCACCAAAAAAAGTGTGAGAAGTATACAATCCAAAAGAATAGAGGGATAGTAACATACTGCTAGTTTCCTTTGTGTGTGTTTCCAGAAGATAAATGCCGTGAGGGCAATGAGTGTTTTGTTTTGTTTTGTTTTGTTTTTTTGTCTCTGTATCCCCAGTATCTAGACAATACTTTGCTCAAAAATATATATATATATATCAAATATATCTTGAATTGACTTGCACAAGAATTAGAACACAGGACTTGGAGTTAGGAAGACCTCCATCCAAATCCTACCTCAGACCTTTGCTAACTAAGTAAACATGGGCAAGTCAATTAATCTTTTTGGGCCTCAGTTTACTCGTATGTCAACTAGGGGGTTGTATTACATGGTTTTTATGTTTTCTCCCAGCCTTGAGCTATGATTCTTTGCCCAAAGCATCCTTAAAAGTAGTTAAGAAAGGCAAGTTATGCAATATATGTGTTTCCTAAAACTCAGAAAGTTGCTAATTAAAAATTAAGAATTAAAACCAGAAGAAAAAATCATGACCCACCTAAAATTTGAAAATTAAATAGCAGGTTGATCTCTTTACTATAGATAGGTAGATAGTGGGTAGATAGTGCAGTGAATAGACTTCCTAGCCTAGAGTCAGGAAAATTCCTCCATGACCCTGGACAAGCCATTTTACCCTGTCTCCCTCAATTTCCTCATCTGTAAAATGAGCTGGAAAAATAAAAACCAAATCTCTCCAATATTTTTGCCAAGAAACACCAAATGATATCACAAAGAATCAGATGCATCTGAAAAATATCTGAACAGCAATGACAACTCTTTCTTATAGTGCCATCAACTGTGGTAGAGAAAACTCCAATTAATCAATGCTTTCAAGAAAGTGTTTTAATGAACATTAAGGTTCAAGATATAGAATTTTAAATAAGTAGATATTTAATAAACATACCAATGATCTGGGAAACATGTAAATGAATAGAATTGACTTTCTACAACCTTTGGATCCTTGGCCCCTCAAGTTCCATCTTCTTAAACTTCAAAATTTTCTGTAATGCCATGTTTTAGAACTAGAGTTAAAAAGAATGTGAGGATGGACTTGATTTAACAAAGCCAAGAACCATGATTTAAAGAGACTAACTGGACAGGAAAAGTTTTAACACAACCATGAGGAAGTGTAGACAAACAGGTGGTTAGTCTCAGAGAACAGGTGGCTGTTCCAGCAGATGGTTCATGGTTAACTTACAGATGGCTATTGTAAAAGAGGTAAGAAATCAGGAACCAATTTAAAATTGATATGTGGAGAAACTTTCTAAAAATACAAATTGTTTAAAAGTAAAATGACCTGCCTCTAGAGATGGTAGGGTCCCCTTCTTTGGAAGACTTCAAGCAAATACTACATGACCTCTTGTCAGGTATATTAAATTGGGAATTCTTTTGCACATAAGTTGAACTTAATTACTGCCGAGATGCCTTTTCAGTTCTCAAATTCTGTAAAAATTTTGTGATTGGTTGATTTTATTGGTAACTAAAGTAAGTTCCCAAGTATGTGAGAACAATGTTGGGACCAGTTATTAAAAATGAACTCTTAGTCACATGATATGAAACAAGAATTTAATTTCTAGACTTGAGATACCAATTCAAAATGGTACCAGGAGTTAAAAAAAAAATTTGATACTGATTCTCTAAACTTTGAATCCTATGAACTTAAATGTTTTCTCATCATTTAGAGATGGATAATTAGTCTTCACATGACGATGAAAGGGTCTTCTCTATGGAAATTAGAGCTATTTGGGAACAGAAAGCCATTAAGTATAGTGACAATGTTAGCACAGACTTCTAAACTCTAAGTAGTACCTCGAAGAAGAATCAAAAATGGCTGTTTCGGGGCAGCAAGCGGGCACAGTAGATAGAACACCAGGCCTAAAGTCAAGAGGACCTGAGTTCAAATCTGGCCTCAAACATGTAACACTTCCTGGCTGTGTGACCCTGGGCAAGTCACTTAACTCAATTGCCTCAGAAAAAATAAATAAATAAAATTTAAATGGCTGTTTCTTTTGAGTGGAGATGACATACAAAATTAGGAATCATATGATAAAGATTCTTTCATTGTACTTATTAAAGGAGAAATCAATTATGAAACTATGTTAGAACTAAACTAAAGAATTGTGATATGTTAGAATTCCTTCAGATAATGAAAATTAAATGCTACATCTGAGATATATACCATATGTTTTGCCTCTTCAGGAATCAACTTCTCTGTCCTTAGTAAATTTCTCATTTGACTCTGTCAGTTAGTAAACTTCATTTGCTTCCTATGCTATCTATGTCTATCTTCTATCTCCATCCTTTATCCTACAGATTCAGCACGATGGCTTTAATAACCAAAGTTTCAGAAAGCATTTAGAGTTCTCCATCTTTTTTTCCCTCTTCTTTGTTAATTTCCTGTGAAGAGTCTTGGTACAGTTGTGGATACGGGGCTAGAGTGAAAAAGAATTGTGTTTGAATCCCACTTCTGACATTCATTGACTATGTGACCTTGGAAAATTAGTTACATTCTGTGTGCCTTGGGTAACTCTTCAGGGATGATCTGTTAAAATTTGGAGTAGTTTTCAATCTTCTTGGTGGAGAGGATTCCCACAGTGGGAGTTCCTCCTGTTGATGAAATCATAGGTCCTGCAGGAATTTATGTTAATTTTCTATCAAGTCCAAACACAGTTATTTGTTCAGAGAGAAGCAATCTTAAATCTATATCCTGTTTGAAAGAAAGCCAAGAAAGAAAAAAAGCACAAATGTCAGCCATAAAGTACAAATGTTGTTCATTCACACTCCAACAATTCTTTGTTACATTCTTCCTCATGGAATCTGCCTATTTCCCAGCCCTTCACTGATTTTGACTCCAGATTATATTCACAATCAAAATGAAGATACAAGAAGACATCCAAGATGTGAAGTACCTCTGCCATAGCATAACTACAGGTGCAAAACAGCAGAGCTGACCAGTATAGAGTTGTAGCATAAATTGAGGGATGATTATGACTGCAAACTTACAAGTATATAGAATATACCCATGGAATTCATCTCCCACAACGCTTGGGTCAAAGAAGAATTTGCTTATTGCAGGAAATTCATTGGGCTATTGTCCCCACTATATTCCCATGAACCTTTCCCAAGTAACATCATCAGGTAAGGACTCAAATTAGATAAATAAAATCCACAGAACGTAAGATTTTAAAGGGAGATGGCAAGAGCAAGGAGTCAAAGAAGAGAAGGTACATATAAGAAAATGAGAAATGAAAAGTGAAAGAAATAAATACATTTTAAATAAATAATTAAGAGGCATAAGGTTTATGAGAACTATGGGAAAAGGGTTGTAATTTGAATGAGAATACCAAGGATAGGATTGTGGTAGATAGAAACAAATGTATAGATAGCAGGTACAGCATCCTGAACTCCTATCTGTACCTTGAATAGGACTGCAGAGCTTACAAAACAGTTTTTCAAAAAGTAGACCCAAGTGTCTATATCCCAAAGAGATCTTAAAGGAGGGAAAGGGCCCCACATGTGCAAGAATGTTTGTGGCAGCCCTTTTTGTAGTGGCTAGAAACTGGAAACTGAATGGAAGCCCATCAATTGGAGAGTGGCTGAATAAATTATGGTATATGAATATTATGGAATATTATTGTTCTGTAAGAAACGACCAGCAAGATGATTTCAGAGAGGCCTGGAGAGACTTGCATGAACTGATGCTGAGTGAAAGGAGCAGAACCAAGAGATCATTGTACACAACAACAACAAGACTATATAATGATCAATTCTGATGGACATGGTTCTCTTCAACATGAGATGAATCAGACCAGTTCCAATGATTTTGAAGAAAGCCATATACACCCAGAGAGAGGAGTGTGGGAACTGAGTGTGGACCACAATATAATATTTTTACTTTTTTTGTTGTTGTTTGCTTGCATTTTATTTTTTCTCATTTTTTTCTGTTAGATTTGATTTTTCTTGAGCAGCAAGATAATTGTATAAATATGTATCCATACATTGGATTTAATATGTATTCTTACCATATTTAACACATATTGGATTGCTTGCCATCTAAGGGAAGGGATTGGAAGAAGGGGGGGATAGGAACATAAGGTTTTGCAAAGGTCAGTGTTAAAAAACTATTTATGCATATGTTTTGAAAATAAAAAACTTTATTATTATTATTTTTTTTTTTGCTGAGACAATTGGGATTAAGTGACTTGCCCAGGGTCACACAGCTAGGAAGACCAGATTTGAACTCAGGTCCTCCTGACTTCAGGGCTGGTACTCTATCCACTGTGCCATCTAGCTGCCCCATAAAAAGCTTTATTTAAAAAAAAAAAAAGTAGGCCCAAGTGCATACTAAGCATCTAACACTCGTATTGTGAATGCAAAATGACTGTGCCTTCTTGATATGGTACCAAGTTAGAAGGACTAAAGGGAAATTGTAATATAACTACCCCAAAGATATATAGGATTTCCACCCCTTTCTCTAAGAATTCTAAGAATATTCTTTAATTTATTTATTAAATATAATTATAATTATTAAATATTTAATTTTTTATTTAGTTTTATTTATTTTTTCCTCATTAGATTTATGTGGTTTTGGCATGAATAGGCATATAGTAACACAATAGATGGGGGCTCAAAAACGAGACTGAAGGGATCAATCCAAAACACCAAGCTGAGCCTGAAGCCTGCACAAATAAATCTTACAGTTTTCCCTATCCTAGGGCCAACTCAGTAGATCACTGATCTCATGTATGGGTTGGATTTTTATTGTTTTTTCCCCAGTTCTGCTTTTGTCTCTTTTACATTTTATATACATTTGGGAGGGAGGTTTAGGCAATTGGGTTTAAGTGACTTGCCCAGATTACAAAACTAATAAATATTAAGTGTCTGAGTCTGGAATCCTCTTGACTCCAGGCCAATGCTCTATCTACTTTACCATCTAGCTGCCCCCCTTTCTACATAATTTTACAATGATAACTCACGTTTCTATAAATCTGTGAGATTAGCACAGTCCTTTCCTCATAAGAATACTATAAAATCAGTAGCACAAATATTATGATTCCCATTTTACAGATGAGGAAATTGAAGCTGTATTACTCTTAAGTGCTTTGCTCATGCTCAGACTCTTGGTAAGTATCTGAAACAAGATTCAAATTCATGTCTTTTGTCTCCAAGTCTTTACATAATGTCGTGATCATCTCTAGTTGGCTTTAAAGAAGTAGAGATAACAAAGTTATGATTAAGGACTTGATTTAGTGATTTATAGCACTTCTAGTAAAAGTTTCATGTATAATATAGAAAGTGACAGGAAATTATTCAAAAGGAAATTTTATTCACCCCGGCTATCCTAGTATTCTACTAGTAGAGAGAGCCAAATATGTATTCATTCATTCAATAAATACTTATTAAGCACCTACTATGTGCCAAGCATTAAACCAAGTGGTGGGTATACAACAAAGAAGCAAAAAATAGTTCTTGCGCTCAAGAAGTATACAATATAATAGAGGGACAATGTACAAATATATATGTACATATATGTACAACATGCATATACATGTATTGTGTATGCATGTGTGTCTTTATTCATGTCTTTATTCATGTGTGTATTTATATGTTCATGTGTGTATTACATATGTGTATATGCATATCTCTGTGTGCATTTACGTCTATCTATACACATGAATATATGTATATTGTCTGTATATATGAATAAGCATATATGTACATATATAGAAAGCTATATACAGGATAAATTTAAAAATAGTGTTAAAAAGAAAGGTACTGAAATTAAGAGAGGTTGAGGAAAACTTCCTGTCAGAGGTGAAAGAAGTAGGAATATTTAGTTCAAAAAAAAAAAAACTTGATGCCAAAAAGTGATATAAGGATGAAAAGGTATGATACAAGTTTAGGAAGAACTATAATGGGAAAGAGGGATTAGGTTAGATCAGGTGTTAGGTTAGAATAAGAATCAATGAAAGGATGTTTAAAAAAAAAAAGCAAGGTTAGTCTTAATGTAAGTAAAAACCTTCTAAAAACCAGAGCTGTTCAGAAATTAAATAAACTGTTCTGGGAAGTAGAGGGCTCTTTCTTCCTTGATGGGAGTCTTCAGGCAAAGGCAAAAATTTTTCCAATTTTCTGAACTATCAATCAATAAATAAACATTTATTACTTGCCTACTATGCACCCAGCACTGCCCTAAAAAGAGGTGAAAGACAGTTTCTACTCTCAAAGATCTGCCAATTCAGTATGTCATAATCTAATAAAATCAAGTAGTAACTGACCTAGAAGATCTCTAAAATTCCTTTTGAGATTGTTGAAATAAATGAATTTTTGCCCAATGACTCTTACACAGTCGGCCACTTTTCCCCCTAAAAATTATGTCAAAGCAAAGTTGTATCTTACTCCTAAAGACACAGAAATGGGCATCCGCTCATCAGTTGCCAATCCAACGACTTCCTCTCCAGCCTGTTGCTTCATTCTTGTTTATACTGCTCAGCCTTGCCCGTTTAGCTGACATTTAAAAAGCAGAAGTATGTTGCTGGTCTCCTTACGTTGGTGGTGAACTTTGTGCCTCAAGTCGTGTTGCAAACTCACAGTTTGCTCAACTGCACCTGGGAGTGCAGCTCTTTCAGCTCAAATGGGTTCTTCTGGAGAAAACCAGTAGCAGTTTATTATTCTTGAGTCTTCAGCTGCTAACGGTCAGCTGGGCTGGACTTCTCAGGGAGGTTATGTAATTTTGCCCATGAAAACAACAGACATACTGGCATTGGGGGTAGGAAGGAAGGATTGGGGTTTGGGAAGGAGTGAGAAGAGCAAATTCATCTCTCCATCATATTCCAAAATATACTCTATTGCTAGTTGCATTGTAAAGATCAGAAAAATTAAATAACAACTCCAAGTCACTCAAGACAAGTGCTGTCAAGATTAAACCTGATTCTCTGACTCCAGAACCATTATTTTTCGATATCTTTTGGCTCTAAAAATTTGAGAAAAGCTCAAAGTCCTAGTTTTTCTTCTTACACGTAAACTGAGCTGAATTTGGCTGGATTCAAATCCATTTTAGTCACATTCTGAGTGTCTTTGGATAAATCATTTAATGACAGTAAGTATTTTTTTAATTAAAGGTTTTTATTTTCAAAACATATACATGGATAATTTTTTCAACATTTACCCTTGCAAAACTTTGTGTTTTGAATCCCCCCCCCCTTTCCTTCCACTGCCTCCCCTAAATGGCAAGTAATCCAATATATGTTAAACATGCTAAAAATATATGTTAGAGGAGCTGAATTCAAATACATTTAGCCACTTTCTGAATGTCTTTGGGCAAATCATTTAATGATAGCAAATATTTTTTAATTGAATGCATGGATATGCATTGATGCATATAGATATGCATGGATAATTTTTTTTCAACATTGACCCTTGCAAAACTTTGTGTTCCAAATTTTCCTCCCTTTCCTTCCACTGCCACCCCTAGATGGCAAGTAATCCAATATATATTAAACATGTTAAAAATGTTAGATCCAACATACTTATATATTTATACAATTATCTTGCTGCATAAGAAAAATAAAATCAAAAAGAAAAAAAAGAAAAAGAAAACAAAATTCAATCAAGCAATAACAAAAAGAGTGAAAAGGTTATGTTATAATCCACACTAAATTCCCACAGTCCTCACTCTGGGTGTAGATAGCTCTCTTCATCACAAGATCATTGGAACTGGCCTCAGTCATCTCAGTCAAGTAATGAATAGGCTGTTTGGAAAAGAGAATTTGAACTGATTTTGTTCAGTCTCAGAGGACAGAATAAGAAGCAATGGGTAGTGTCAGTTTCCTTATCTGTAAAATGGAATAAATAGGACTAGATATACTCTTAGGTTTTTTCCAGTTTTAAATCTATAATTCTATGATCCTCTCTGGGGATCAATTTCCTCATTTATAAAATAAAAGGGTTGAACTATAGTGCATGATAATTGTGGAAATATGTATAGAAGAATTGCATATGTTTAACACATATTAGATTGCTTGCTGTCTAAGAGAGGGGATGGGGGAAGAAATAGAGAAAAAAAAATTGGAACATAAGGTTTTGCAAGGATGAATGGTGAAAACTATGTATGTGTTTTGAAAATAAAAAGCTAAAAAAAATTTTTTTAAAGAAAAAAGGGTTGAACTAGAGGTTTTTGTTTTTGTTTTTGTTTTTACTAGCCTCTGAGTTCATCTTTATTTACCTCTTTTCTTGCCTTTTTTTTTAATTAAAACTTTTTATTTGCAAAACATATGTATGGATAATTCTTCAACATTAACCCTTACAAAGCTTTCTGTTACAAAATTTCCCCCCATTCCCACCCCTTCCCTAGATGGCAGGAAATCCACTACATATTAATTATGTTAAAATACTTGACAAATCGAATATATGTATACAGAACTAGAGTTCTTATAAAGTCCCTTTCCATTCAGAATGCTATGATCTCAAGATAAAATGATTTCTAAGGTCACTTCCAATGTTATCAGTCTTTGAGTCCCATATGATCATTCCCTAGGAAAGAATTGAGGCACAAAAGGGAATAAACATTATAAAGACAAATCATCCTAAGGAATGTGGGAGAAAATGAAATAAAAGTTTGATTTTGGACTTACTTTACTAAACAACTGAACATTCACTGTACCCCACATGGGACACATCTGTAGGGAGCTGGTGGGAAATCTTCCCCATCCCCCAGTTTTGACATGAATCATTCAACAAGCATTTATGAAGCAGCTGCTATGTACCCAGGCCCTGTGCTAAACACTGGGGATACAAATACAAAGAATGAATTTGCAAGGAGACAAATTTAGCCTTTGCCATGTTAGGTTTTCATAAGGTCACCACCATTTGTCAAGACTAGGTTCACCTTTCAGTCCATTTCTGTAGCCCTGAAAAGCAAAGATGATGATGGCTTTGTCCTCCTGGCTTCAAAATTAAGGAAAGGAAAGAAAGGGAAGGAAAGAAAAGGGAAAAGGAAGAGAAGGGAAGGGAAAGTATGACAAAGCAAGACAAGGGAAATAGAAGAAAAGGAAATAGAGAGAGGGAGAAGGAGAAAATACAGAACAGAGATTTTGTTTTTCCCCTCATTTTTCCATCCCCACTTACATTTTCTGACTTGTTATTCCAACACTTAGCATAGCGACTGAAACACAGGAGGTGCTTAATAAATGTTCATTGATTGATAGTTGAGCGCTCTCCATAAGTGACTTCCAAGAGTCTAGAGAAGGTGCTTACTTTGACCTAGGTCTAAATTGAAAATGCATTTTTAAAATATGAACTTTTGGCCCATGATTCATGAGCAGATCCTACAACTAACTTAGTTAGTGATATTCAGTACTTCCAAAACTTGGAATGAGGAGAAAGGGGAAGCTTTTCCTACAAAGATACTTTCCATTAAAAGTTGGTATTAGCCTCTCAAGCCATTTCAAATATTCAGATTAATTTTCACAACCCAGCATTGTTTTCAAACAGCTGGGTTGGGATGCAAATCTAGAAAAGCCTTTAGGAAGAATAGAGTAAGGGGTGCCTTGTTTTTCCTGGAGATTAGCAGACACCTCCTGGGACCTGAGCTAGAGAAGGTCTCTGGCACAAGTGGGACTGGCATTTAGAAGACCAAGCCCATCTAGGGGCTGGCCCAGGGTGCAGGGTGGGCTCCATCTGGCAGCTGGGAAGAAGGACAGGTGGCAGTTCTAGGAAAGATCAGGCCCCTTGGAGAGGGGAGGATGGAATGCTGTTGTGGCAGGGTACAAGAAGCAGCTGGGCCTGGATTCAGTTACTCTACTAAGAATTGTAAAAAGTCTCAGAAAGGGCACTCAGATCTGGGCATCCAGAAAACTTGTACTCTATTCTCCAACACGTTTTCCTCAAAGCACTTTCCTAAGTGGCAACCCTTCTTTAGGGAATGAGTAGCAAAAATGGGTAGAATGCTTTCCATCTAAAGTTTGGAAACACAGCAGGAATCTTAAGAAATGGCTAATAGAAAAACAAAGTTTGTCCTTTTAAAAAAAATGCAAAACTAATCCAACAAACTCAACAGAATAAATGTCAAAGACACCATGTATACTCAGAACAAAAAGATAAAACAGAATTTGAAAATTAAGGTCATCGGGGCAGCTAGGTGGTGCAGTGGATAGAGCATCATCCCTGAACTCAGGAGGACCTGAGTTCAAATCTGGTCTCAGACACTTAACACTTTGTAGCTGTGTGACCTTGGGCAAGTCACTTAATCTCAATTGCTTCAGCCAAAAAAAAAGAAAAAAAGAAAGAAAGAAAAGAAAATTAAGGTCATTGACTTCTATCTGGCCATCCCACGTCTCCATCAGCATTCTTCATCAGAGCCATACATAAGATCATAAAGCTAGAGTTGAATAGTACCTTGGAAGACATCTTTTCCAAACCCCAAACTGAGTCCCAGAGTAATTGAGTGACCTGCCTAGAAAAGAAATGACAGAGTCAAGAATTCAGAAATTAGAAATTGTGATTTCAACTCCAACTTCAGCAATATTTCCAGTGTCTCACATTCCTTATCACTGACCTAGAGGTAAAGATATCCATTATACAATATGTAATTGTTAAAAGAGTAGTCTCTATTGTCAAGCTCCCCCTCTGAAACAAAGTATGATCTCTATTTCTTTTATTTTTTTAAATTTTGTCTAGATCTGTGATTTCATGAACATCAAGAATTCATGGTGAGGAAATTCCCTCCACTAATGTTCATCAGTTGCTCTTCTGCAAATGATAGTTTTAGAAAGTTGCCTAGCCAACCGATCGATTAACAAGCATTTATTAAGAACCAATTATGTTCCAGACACTAAATTTGGTACTGAATATATAAAAACAAAAATGAATCTTTGCCTATTCTCAATGAACTCACTTTCTAATGGGGGAAAAGCATCATAATAGAATTATACATTCTGAGCTAGAAAGGACCTCAGGAATCAAATAGATCTTCTGATGGAGATAGAGAAAAGAGTTAAGGCCCAGAGCACAAGGATAAGTAAAAATCCATAGGACTCCATGGTTAGACTCTACATGAGAAGTCTAGGCAGCCAAAGAGTAGCAAACTTGTCCAGGTTGTCACCCTGGAGATTGACTTTTCCTACTTAATGATTTTGCAGAGAAAGGGAAACATGATGAAAAGGGAGAAGAGGAGGAGGAGGAGAAGGAGGAGGAAGAGATGATGAAGATGAAGAAGTAGCAGAAGGAGAAAAAGGAGGAAGAGGAGGAGAAAAAAAGGAAAAGGAGGAAGAGGAGGAGGAAAATGAGGAGGAGGAGGAGGAGGAGGAGGAGGAGGAGGAGGAGGAGGAGGAGGAAGAGATGGAAGAAGATCAGGAAGAACAACAAAAGTAAGAATAGGAGAGAAACTAGAGAAAGATAAGGAAAATACTAGTGAAAGGAAAGGAGACAGAGAAAGGGAGGGGGAGGAAAGAGAGAGTAAAAAAGGAGAGGAAGAGAGAAGAGAGATAGATACATAGATACATAGATAAAATAGATGGATAGATGGTAGATAGATGGATGGATAGATAAAAGATGGATGAATGAATGGACAGACAGATAGATATGAAAGAGAGAAAGACCATTCATTAAGTACAAATTGTTTTCCAAACACTGAGATATTTGGGGAATGTAAATATCAGTAAATAAGACAATTTCTGCCCTCAAGAAACTTACATTCAAATGGGAGAAGACAATACATAAAGAGCTTGGAAAGCAGGAAATCCAGTCTCAGCAGACACAATTTGGAAATGGTTAAGAAGTCCTGAACAGATTTGGATCTAGGCAAAATAAGATCAAAACTGGTCTGTCCAAGGTCAAGGTAGTTCCAGAGGCAGAATCTATTTTTCTGATGAAGAGAGGATAAATGATAATGCTCAAAGTAGAGATGTAGAAAGATAACAATGTGTGGCAATGGATTTGCCAAGACTGATTCTACATTCTCTATCCAACCCATCTAAATCAAACCCAATCCAACAAATATTTATTAATAATAATTACTATTTATAGAGCCTTCTGAAGTTTGTGAAGTGCTTTATGTAATTTATGTCTCATAATAAAAAGGTAGAATGGTATAAAAAATGAAGTGATTGCCTTGAAGTCAAAGAGAGAATAAGGCTGATGACTTTGAACAACTCTATCCATTTAAATTCAATTCACACCCAGTGAAGACATCATCCCATGATGTCATTGATCTTCAAGAATGAAGGACAAAACAACAATTTGATAATGGACAAGATTATGGACTTAAGTTCTCATGTTCACTTTCCTTCTTTTTTTTTGAGAACATGATCTAGTGTTTAATATTCTGAAATCTGATCAAGACACTCAGTGCTGCATTTCCAAGTTCATGATCAAGTACTGAATTGGTAGGATTTTTTAATTAAAGCTTTTAATTTTCAAAACAAATGCATGGATAATTTTTCAACATTAACCCTTGCAAAACCTTCTGTTCCAATTCCTCTCCCTTCCCCTTCTCCTTCCCCTAGATAGCAAGTAATCCAATATATGTTAAACAAGGTAGAAATATATGTTAAAATCAATATTTGCATACATATGCTGCACAAGAAAAATCAAATCTAACAGGAAAAAAAATGAGAAAAAATAAAATGGAAGCAAATAACAACAAAAAGAATGAAAATGTTATGTTGTGTCATGTTCACTTTCTTGATCTCCAAAATGAGAGGGCTGCCTTAGTCTCCAAGGTAACTTCCAGCTTGAAATCAATGTTTCTATCAATAATCATGTAATGCATAGGCTGATCAATAAGCATTAGTATGTGCTTACTGCATGCCACACACTTTGTTAAGCATTAGTGAATCAGTCAGTCAAATAATAATTATTAAACACATATTATGTGTAATATAATATTATGTGTAAATACATATTGTGTATTTGGAATACATTGATAAAGGACTTTGTGCTAGGTATACCTTTATAGAGGACTTACTGTGTGCCAGGCATTATACTGAGCACTAAGAAGTCAGTCATTCATTCAACTAGTATTTATTGTTTCCTTTCCAGGCATAGTCCCTGTTGTCAAGGAGGTTATAGTCTATTAATAATATAGGTATTAGCTGTTGTTTGATTTTTTTTCTAATTTTTTCCCCTTTTAATCTGATTTTTCTTGCACAGCATGATGAATATGATAATATGTTTAGAAGTATTGCACATGTTTAACCTATATCAAATTGCTTGCTATTTTGGGGAGGGGAAAAGTAAGGGTGGGAAAGAAAAATTTGGAACACAAATTTTTGCCAAAATGAATGTTGAAAACTATCTTTAAGCATCATATGTAATGGTGATAAACTGGAACCATTCCCACTAAGATCAGGGGTGAAACAAGGTTGCCCACTATTATCATTACTATTCAATATTGTATTAGAAATGCTAGCCTTGGCAATAAGAAAACTATTTTTGCATGTATTTGGAAAAAATAGAATATTATTAAAAGTTTTTAAAAAGACAATAATAGAGATATTATTATTCCCATTTTGTAGATGAGGAAATCAAGTTGCTGAGAGTAATTTCTTGCCTATGGTCAAATAGCCAGTCAAAATCCAAGGGGAAATTTAAACCCAGATCTCCTGACAGCAGCAGTCTACTCACCAAAGGTCTCCCCCAAATGCCAAGTATGACTACAATTCAGTTTGAAATATTCTTCCAAAGTTCCATGTGGGGGTGGATGGCAAAACAAAACAGCTTTTCTGAGTAACCAAGCTATCATTAATCAAGAACAAATGTGTCTGTATGTCTGCTATGGACCAAGGTCATGCTCCTGGATCCAAACAACAAATTCTGTCCTCTCTGCTGCTCCCTTAAAATTGTAGCTGGAATTTGGGAATGCCAAGACTGGAGACCTCCACCCTGCTCTGCATCTCCTATGTCCCATCTCCACCCCAGAAGCCCAGCAGCTGCACCCCAAAAGAAGGACCAGCAGAAGGTTGACCTTGACCTCCATCATTCCCTTCTTCTTCCAGGCAGAACTTCTGATTGGAAAGGTGTTGGATGTGATCTCCTGAGAGTTACCACCTGTGGAATTAGAAAGGACACCTATCTCTGACTCACTAGGACCTTGGAGTTGCCAATAAAAATAATAATAATAATTTTCTTGGTGTATGATGGAAAGGCATTGGGACTCCTACAGTCAGAAGACATCTGAATTCCAAACCTACATTTGGATTATTTGCTATGTGATTATGGATACATCATCTTCTTTCTCTTATTCTAATTATCCTTAACTTAAGTAGAAATAATTATGTCTATATATTTTTGTTGTTGTTTGTTTTTTTCTTTCATTTTTTCCCCTTTTAATCTGATTTTTCCTGTGCAGCATAATAAATATGGAAATATGCTTAGGAAAATTCCCGTTATATTGGATTATTTGCCATCTAGGGGAGAGGGTGGGGAGAAAGGGAGGGAGAAAAAAAATCTAAAACAAAGTTTTGCAAGGGTGAATGTTGAAAATTATCTATGCATATGTTTTGAAAATAAAAAGCTCTAAAAAAAAATTCACATCTTTAACCTATATCATATTGCTTGCTATCTTGGGAAGGGGGGAGGGAGAAAAATTTGGAACACAAGGTTTTACAAAAGTGAATGTTAAAAATTATCTTTGCCTGTATTTGGAAAAATACAATACTATAATAGAAATAAATTTTTAAAAAGGGATAGTCTCTGCCCTTAAAGAATTTATAATCTAATGAAGAAAAACAACATACAGAGAGGAGTTGTGATAAGGTGAGGAGTATTGTTCTGAGGAGGTGGAAATGTAGGAGGAAGGAGAGAAAGAGGAAGGGTAGGAACAGATGGTGTGATAATTGGCTGTATGTTCAGATGAAATATGAAGTCAATGTGTAATATGATGTTAACCAGTAAGTAGATAGGATGGATTAGAGGGCTAATTTTTACAAACTTAGTCAACCAATTGACTGTGGTGGATTTTAGTAGAATGGAAGCTCCAAAGGTAAGTTATATATTGACTTCCCCTTCTCCCCCATCCCCATAAAGAATATGGAAGACTATAAGGTATGGAGGACCAGATTTCAGGCCAATGTTGATAAAAGGCATTGGTTCAAGTGGGGAGGAACAGGCCAATGGCAACAGATAGGTAGCGAGATGGCCAAATACAGCATGGAGCTATTTACTCAAGACGGTCCAGGTACTAAGCAAGAGAGCCAAAATTCTAAACCAACTCATCTGACTCCAAATCCAATGATTTTTCCACTTTATAGAGCTAGTAAGGAAAAAAAAAGAGTTGTTGCTGGTAATGTGTGTGTGTGTATGTGTGTGTGTGTGTGTGTTTTAATGTGAGGAAAGTAGGCAAATAATGTACTAAATGTCCTACATTCAAAACTCAACCAAATAAAACCCCCAAAATCCACCACCAATTACCAGTGGTGTATTGGAAGTGAGTCTTACCTGCTAAAAGGTTTTAGAATTTCTGTCTCAACTTCCAGAAAACCTTAAACAATCCCAAGGAAAGGAAGTAGAAGCCATCTTTGTTTTCTAACATGAATCTGGGAAATGGGTTTTCACTAAACACAGTACCTAGTACACAATATTCTCTTAATACATGCTAAGTGACTGAATAAATGGACAGATGTTAACATTGCTCTCTTTGTGATATAAGCAACCCTTCCAGAACCAAGAAGAAGCATTCCTTGGGGTTTTTGAATCAATCAGAAAGCATTTATTAAGCACCTACTATGTGCCAGACCTTGTGAAGGTGCTGGAGATACAATTACAAAGAATTAAATAATCCAACATAAGAGGAATATACCTTACATTGGAGAAGACAAGTAATTCTATAAATATATACAGCATAAAGACAAAATGAATAAATAAATATTAGGTACAATGGAGTTTAATCTGAGTCAGTTTAGAAGGGCAGTCAATTTAGGAATTGGGGGAATCAAGAACAGCTTCACGTAAACTGTGACAAAGGAAGAAAGGAATTTTAAGAAATGAGGGTGAGAACAAAGTATAGTTCAGGCATTCAGGAGGGTCAGAGGAAAAAAATTACAAAAAATGAATATTAGAGTTAACCATGGTAACATGACTTGTGAAGCAAGCATCTAATAGGGATGCTACTCTTCCAGTTTGACTCTATTGGATACGAGGAGAATTGTGTTCATAGAATTCTTTTAGGATAGTAGATAGATCAAAAGGTAGAAGCTCTCCTAGTCCAAAGACCTCATTTTAGAGATGAAGAAACTTAGGCTAGATAAATTGATATAACACAAATACAAGCCCAGGTCCTCTGACTACAAATCTTGCTTGCTTTCCATACCACCAGCTCAGAAATTACAATTCATCAAGGATATCTGAAAAGAAGATTTGAAAATCTATTGTTCTTTCAGCCCAGAGACTGGAATACAACACCCTGAAGGAGTTAGAGACTACTACTAAATGTGAACCAGTCTAGACCAAGGTAATGACCCCACCTATCTTACCTGACAATATTTCTTTGTTCTCTTTCTCTCCAATTCTCCCAAGCCTTTTCTAAGGGAGGTGGTGTTTTGGTTTGAAAAATAAAATGGACCAAAGATAATAGTACATGAAAGAAATCACAAAAAGACCACAGTAGCATATTATAAATCTAAATACTAACACATGGAAACAATTATATTTCTAACTGCATGCTTGACAGTTTCCACCTGGATATCTCAAATGTTATACCCTCAAAGTCAATATATCCTAAATTCTTCATCTTTACACAAACACACACATACAGAGTGTTCTTTCTCCCAACTTCTCTATTTTTGTTGGTGGTATCACCATTAGGGTATAATTGATCAGTCAATCAGTCAAATATTATTAAGCCCAAATAATTTTTCAGGTGCTAAGATGATACCTGGCTATACAAAGTCAACAACACAGATCCCTGCCTTTGGAGAACTAGCATTCTAATGGTGGAAACGTGCAAATTATTAGGTACATTACAAGATATATGCAGAATTAGATCAAAGGCAATCTGAAAAGGGAAGGCAACATTCTTAAAAGCTGAGTCAAACATGACTGACCCTCTGCACCCAAACAGTTGTGAAGTTCTTATCAGACATCACCAGTCTCACTTCCTCCTAAGCTACAATGCTCCAGACATTATTTTTATTGGACCATGCCATGCTTTGTTATTTATCTTTGGTTACCAGTTCTTGCTTCAAATTCTTATATAACTTGCTACATTTATAAATTTATATATTCCTCCCCAGGATTCCTCCTTGACTTTCTCTACTAAGAAATATCTTCTATTTGAAAACTTACTCCAATCCTAGAATTCACACCTCAGAAGGGGACCTCTCCCTCCAGACCCTGTATTTAAGAAATATCCCAAGTCAGCTATGATTTCATTTCTCTCCAAGATACACTTCTAACTCTCCCTATTATACTTCTGCACTAGTTATTCTCATTCCCCTCCCATTCCCCACTATCATATAACTTTGTCAGTTTTCTTTTATGTATTGTCTTCCCCTTTGGAAGGATACTAGGGATAACTATGATGATGCTTTTTTAAAAAAAAGACATCCATAAAAACTAACAATGTTAATTATAAAAAAAAAATCTGTGTTGCTCAACTGGGAAATAGCTAAAATTATATTACATGAACATAATGAAACATTATTGTACAATATGAAAAGATTAATATAAAGAATTCTGAGAAGTATGAGATTATGATCTGATGCAGAATAAGAAAGCAGAACCAAGAAAACAATATGCACAATGACTACCACAATATAAATGGAAAGAATACCCAAATTAGATATTCAAGCTATGCAATTAAAATGACAAAGCTTATCCTGGAGAAAAAGATGGAAAAATGCATCATTCTCCCTTCTCTGAGATACAGGCTTGGAACATTCCATATTCTATAAGATAAAGTTGATTATATTTGCTTAGTTTTGCAAAACTACTCTCCCCCCCTTTCTCTCTTGTTTATTTGCAAATTCCCTCTCCCTATCTCACTAGAATATAAGTAGAGATTGTTTTTGCCTCTCTTTGCATTCCCAGCACTTAGCTGTTTAGCAAAGTAATATATTAGTGATATATTGTGTATCTGTGTATATACACACATGCATACACACCCCTACACATTACTCACATATACATACATGTATGTACATATACTCACATAAATATATGTATATATTTGTTTATATTATATTAATATTATATAGGTCTGTGAACAAGCATTTATTAAGTACAGAGAGATACATCTTATATACATACACATATACACATATACATATATTTACACATGTAAATATATACATATATATATATATATGTATTGTTTATATAGTGGGATCCTCCATAAGGAAACCTATGGGTAGATACAATCTGGGTGCATGAGATAATTTCATCTCACTCATATTCATTATAAACATATATATATATATATGTATATGTGTGTATGTGTGTGTATAAAAGCACTGTTAATGTGGAATCCTCTATAAGGAAATACATGGGTAGACACAATCTGGGTACACAGGATGACTTGGTCTTATTCATATACATTATAAACATGTGTGTATATACACAGTGTATATATGTTTAGATGTATGTGCATATATTTGCCCAAATTATATATTTATTTGAGGGTCTGTGGCAGGGTGGTGGAAGTAAAGATAAGAGAACATATTCAAGAGATTTTCTATCAAAATAGAAACAAAAGGGCTTGTATTATTCTTAGGTATGTCTTATTTCCTATTATTAAGTTGCAAACTCCTTTAATTTTTTGCAGGGATTTGTGCATTTTGCACTCTTTATAAATGATTATTGGATGGAAGGAATGTTCTTTTACCTCTCTGGGCCTCAGCTTACTCATCTCTAAAGGGAGAGAACTGAACTCAATGGTTTCTTCTTGCTGTAAATTTGTGATCTTATGATATTATGTCCAAATTAATTCCATTATTAACCTTGTGGCCCACCTCATTTCATATCTGAATATTAAAGATTAGTCTTCCAGAAGAAAATATTACATTTATTTTGTTATTTATTTGAGGATGGAAAATAGGTCTCTTGTTTACTATATTCACACTCAGAGATGCAGAAACTGAGATTGATTAAAGAAAGAGATGAAGTCGTGCATTTCACAGCAGCTGGAAAAATCCAGGAGCCCTTTATGAGGTTATTTGCTATTCTTCCCCATGTCATTCCCAGAAAGAAGTGACAGGATAAAAAAGATCAATGCAATGTCCTACACTGCTGGAGGACCCCACATAAAGAGTACTTTTCGCCCAGAGGCAGGTTTCATCAGCTGGAGCATCCCAAGCAATCTGTCCATTTTAGCCCCATAGCCTGGATCTATTATTCTGCACAGACTAGCTTATCCCTAGGCAATAAAACAAGTGGAATGGAAAGAAAAGGGGAGATTCTAGCTCTTTCAAAATAAATCAGAACCTGGAATATGGTGAGCCTATATTTAGAGACATTGAAACCCTCCAAACAACTGGAAGCATTCTCAGAGTTCAGCTAGCAGATTTAAATACATTTCTTAGGTCTTCCATCTAATAGATGTGCAACCCTGAGCAAATTAGTTAACTTTCGGGGACTTAATTGTTTTGGTTATTAAATAAAGGGAACTAGTATTTGTACTCTCTGCCTTGCTTTGGGAAATCTGAATAATGGGAGTAGTTGAGGAGATGGGTAAACATAATTTTGGGGCATAGGATGACTTGGGCACACTCAACAGCATTTGATACTTCTGTCTTCCATAATTCTTTGGAAAACATCTTAAGTTTTCCCTCCAAGCTGAATAGCTATTCTTTATCCACTGACTAAATTTCCTGCAGTTTATCACTTTCCATCCCAGGAGGGTGTATTGGGATTAGGGAGTAAAAATATTTAGATAAGGATATATCAGCTGCATCATGTACCTCCCATAACTGAAAACCTTTCAAAGGTTTCTTTTTATCCATAGAAAAAAGTCTAAAACAGGGGTTTATAAACTTTTTTATGTTATGGTGCCCACTGACACTTTGGTGAAGCCTTTGGATGGCTTTAGATAAAGAGCTAGCTGGTCCTGGAGTCAGGAAGATCCATTTTCATGAGTTCAAATCTGGCCTCAGACACTATGTGACTCTGGATCAGCCACTTAACTCTGTTTGCCTCAGTTTCCTCATCTGTAAAATGAGCTGAAGAAGGACATGGCAAAACCACTCCAGTATCTTTACCAAGAAAACAGCAAATGGAGTCCTAAGGAATCAGACATGACTTAAATGACTAAACAACAAATGCCTCAATATTTTCATCTGTAAGATGGGGGAGTTGGATTTAATGGCCACTGGGGGTTCAGCTTTAGGATTTCTTTAGAAAATGTTTCCATTCCTAAGCCTTAAAAATAGAGAACTCTCCACTGGATTAGCTAAAATGGAGTTCTGGCTAGAGCACTAAATGACCTCTTAAAATCTCCTGCACTCCTATAATTCAGCACCTATCTCCCGATTTTGTTAAATATTATTCTATTTTGTGAAGAGAAGTAAATGTTGTTATGATCTCCCTTAGAACTTTTTTTTTTCAGATTTAGTCTCTGTGCATTATTACAAAAGATAATACAGTTAGAGTTCAAGGAAGTACCAAGTAAAATTGAATATATAATTATTGAATAAAAGAAACACACTCCATATGTTGCAATCTGTTATTTTCACCATAACCAATTTCACATTACATAAAACCATATGCAATGTATACTGACTTCAAGCAAAGTATTGCTTATTATTTCATAATAATAATAATAACTGTGGGAACATAACATAATAGTAACTGTGGGAAACTACACAGAAATGGTTTATAATCTATTGTTTGCTCGTACCTGACTGCTGATGGATAATGAGTTTAAACAGTTCTAAGGAAAGGGGACATGGGATAATAGAGAAAAACAAAACAAAATAAACAACAACAACCAAAAAAAACCCTGTTTAAATCAATAATAGGAAGATATAAAAAAAGAAACTATGTCACTTGGTTCCTCATGGCACTTAGGAGGAAGATGATGAAAGGGATTTTTATTTAGCAAGCACCTACCTAAGGATATAATTTGTCCCATGGTCTTGTAGTTGCAAAGCATATTATTTCTGAAGGTCAACATATGGCAAATATAAACACCCTACTAAAAGTAAGAGGAAATATAAATGGAATCCTAAGGCAAAGAGATACAGCCCACTGATTCTGATCAAAAGATGGCACCTAAAAATTTGTTATTGCTCAGTCACTTCAGTCATATCTGACTCTTTATAACCCCATTTGGTGTTTATATACTATGCCACCAGTTGCCCTAATTTATCAACAACTACATGGGGGAAAAATGCTTCCAAATCACTAATAATAAAAGAAAAGTAAATCAAAACATCTGTGAGGTTTCACTTCACAGCTAACAAATCAAAATGATAAAATGGAAACAATCAATGTTAGAGGGACAGTAGGGAGATGGTTTCTCTGATATTATCGGTGGCATTTGAATTGATTTAATCATCAGAACAATTTGGAATTATGGAAGAAAAACCACAACACTATTTATATCCTCTGACCCCAAAATTCCACTAATAGATATATACCTTGGGAAGATCAAGGGCAGAAAAACCCTTCTATATTCCTCAATATATATAGCAGAAATCCAGCCAAAATTTAGAAACAAAGGAGGTGCTTATGAATTGAAAAATCAATGGAGGGAAAGTGTCATCTGTCAATGCAATGGAATATCGTTGAGGAGTTCCTCAGAAAACAGAGAAATATGGGAAGAGTCATAGGTACTGATGTAGAATAAACAAACCCAGAAAAACAGATCTAGTATGCAAATGTACATAGATAATGACTATTTATATGTATGAATGAATGAATGAATGGGGAAAAAAAATTAAGTAAGTTGGTTGGCTGTTGTTCCTTATTCTGGAAAAGAACAAAAATGACATTACTATGTCAGGGTCAATGTATAGTGTGACTGATTATGTCTAATCAGACTAATATGATCTCAGAAGGTTTTCCCACATGTTGGGTACAAATAGTCCTTATGAACATCCTGAGTGGACATGTCTCTAAACTTGCACACCTCATGTTTCTTTTGAGTTACTACAATTTGGTCTTGCTCATAGAGCACAGTGCCAGGTATTATGCTAAGTGTTTTACAAATATTATCTCATATAAATGAAAACACATATATACGTACACACACACACATAAATAAAGTGTTTGCTATATTCCAGGAACTATATAAGCATTGAGAATTTTCTTTTAAAAAGAGGCAGTACCTGTCCTCAAGAAGTTTACATTCCAATAGGTGAAGTTAAAATGTTCAGGTCAGTGGTGACCAGGGAAACAATGTTTTGTTTTTAGGAGGTTCAAAGGGAAGGATGACCAGATGTCATATGAAGCTTTAGCATGGTGTAGAAAGTTAGTAAATGGAATGGTTTCCATACAATCAGTCACCAGTCAACTGGACTGGGCCCTAGGACAAGAGCTCCGAAGATGAGGGAATTCAATTCTCAGTGTCTGGAACCTGAATCCTGGAAGACTCAGGTATGGAGTCCAAATCTCATATTTATTGTGGATGAGCACTTGGAGACAGACAGACAGACAGTGAGAGGGACTTGGTCAATAGTCAGATGGTTAAAACCACTTTAAAAGACCACCAAACTCAGTTTAATTTAATTATGACATATCTCAATCATATGAGACCGATCACAAAATATCCTTCCTTCCCTTCAGTCCAATAAATTGGCAAGTACAGATGCAGAATATTGCATAAACTCTCAAACAAGACTGAGTTAGCTGCATTTGCTCAACTGTTTTGAGCTGAGTGATGAGATTGAGGAAAGTAACTGGCACCCAAAGTTGAGATTGGTGTATAAGGTTTGCCAGCAAATGATGGGGTTCGATAGTTATTCACATGTGAAGAATTCTCAAGGGTTATCTCCTTGCCAAAAGGTACATTTATTTATAAAAAGAGGTTACAGACAAAATAAAGAGGTATAAGAGTGGTAAATAGGAAATAGATTTAGGAGAGCATATAGTTAGCAAGGTAAGGGTTTTTAATGGAAAAGCCAAATTCTCTAGAGGAACTCACAATTAACTAGGAGAAAGAAAATACACCATGAAGTGGGAGTATACCATTAACTGGCAGGCTAAATCCACAGAGGAGTTTAGCACCCTAAAAGAGTTAGTAAGCTATAATAAGGCAGAACACTATGGTAGGCTAACCCAAAAGAGATTCAGCAAAGATGGCATAGGCCATGGACAGATTTATAGAGGAAATTTAACCTTGGAGGTTTGACCTTATAACTGAGCTTTCTAATTGGATCCAGTAAGGTAGGGTTACCCAAGACCTCCACAGGGTGTGAGACTGTAAAATTGAGCTGATCCCCATCAGTGCCCTTCCCTGCTAGCCTCAGGAAGTAATCTTATCAGTACTTCAGGATTTCTCTGCCAACCCCACCTAGTTACCCAAGACCTCATCCATGAGGACTTAATAGGGGAAAACAAGTTGTAACTATATCTGGAAATAACTATGACATAAAAACAAAATTTTTGTTTTTGTTTTTGCAACAGAACTTCTAGAATCAATTTCCAGGAATCTAATGATCTCTTATTTCTTCTGCCTTGAATGAAGGTTACTATATCCTTCCATGATAGAGATTGGACTCCCTCAGCAACTGTTCCAGTACCATCTTTGATGCTGTGACCTCCATATGAGCCCTTTCCTGATTTTCACAGTGAATTCCCTCTATTTATAAACTCTCATGCCTCAATTTGACCAAAGTTATTTTGTTTTTTTTCTCAAACTAGCTTGGACCATAGTTTTGTGTGTGTGTGTGTGTGTGTGTGTGTGTGTGTGTGTGTGTGTGTATGTGTGTGTGTGACTCATCACTTCATAAAAATTTAATCTTTTTGAAAGTAATGGCCAAAGGGCAGCTAGGTGGCGCAGTGGACAGAGCACCAGCCCTGAAGTCAGGAGGACCTGAATTCAAATCTGGTCTCAGACACTTACCATTCCCTAGCTGTGTGACCCTGGGCAAGTCACTTAACCTCAATTGCCTCAGCAAAAAGCAAAGAAAAAAGAAGAAGAAGAAGAAGAAAGTAATGGCCATATTTTGCGTTTCATTTTTATTTTTCCCAAAACTTAACCTCTTTTAGCCTCTGTTTTGTCATCTGTAAAATGGGGATAATAATAGCATTTATTCCCCAGTGTTATGAAGATAGAGTGAGAAAAAATATAGAAAGATCTTTGTAAAATTTAAAGCATTGTATAAATGTTAAGTATTATTATCATTGAACATCATAGGTGACTAATAAAGATACATTCCACAGAATTTACATTCAGTAGTATAATATTTAGAGCTGAGAGAGGAAATGAGCATTTAATAAGTCCCTAACATGTGTCAGGCACTATGTTAAGTGCCTTACAAATATTATATCCATCCACTTTCACACTCAGCTGCCTAGGGGCCACCTCATTTTACAGATAAAGATACTAAAACCAATAAGGGTGGTAAGTGACAAAACTGGGTTTTGGAAGCTATCTTTTGTGATTTGAACTCTTTTCACTGAAACATCCTGGAACTGAATTTAATTGCATAGCAGTCATTCAGAGAACAGACACAGCCAAAAAACTTTCCAAAAGGGAGGTTAGAATTCCAAATTTATATTGTTCAGAGAGGTATGGATTAGGTCACCAGTGGTCTTCAATAACAAACAGAATGAGACTGAAATAAAAATACAGGGAACCCATACTCTACAGGAAAAAATGTTTGCAAGCCAACTAAGGCAAAAGGGCTTTGTCAAAAAGCTTTGGATTAGTCCCATTTTTATTTGACTCAGATAAACAGTCAGCTTTTGGGAATATCTTTCTGGAACCTTTGATCAGCAAAACTGCCCAGGAAAATGGTGGGGTGAAGGGGTGGAGAGAGGAGGAATCAGAGTTTTCTTATCTTGAGATTTCCTCCATTCTCCACCCACTTCTTTACGGTGTCTGGAACCACAAGGACAAAAGATTCCCTTGGGGCATTTCAAAATACAGTCCTTGTTTACTGTTGGGCCAAGCCCTCAAGCTGGTAGTGAGTAGACTGAAGGATAGAGCAGGGAAATATGGGACAAGAATTTCAAGATGATTTGAGTCCAGATCCCTCTTGAAGCTGGAAAGTAATTGTCTTGCACAACCATATTAATCCAATCCGGTAACATTGACCCAATTACATGTATTATATACATGTATATAGATTTATTTATACATATGCATATTGTTATATTTTTATCATAAGACTACAGCTTTAGGGCTGGAAGGACTCCTAAAGGACATTTAATTTAACTTCCCCTCCTTTGAAACCCACCCACCTAAAATGTTTTTTAACCTGTGATCTTTGCAATAGGGAACTCACTACCTAGCAAGGTAGTCCTTTTCATCTTGATTAGACTCTAATCTATAGGAAGTATTTACTTATAACAAGTCAACATTTACCTTCCAAAGACCACTAAAGGAGGGAAATAATATGTACCTCTTCTCATATATATATAATATATATATATGTATATATATATATATATATGTATGCATGTATATGGGGGAGAGAGAAAGAGAGATCTATAGGTGTTTGTAGTTATCTATGTATGTTGACATATACCTATGACAGATAAACAGAGAGATGGATAGATAGTTATCAATGCTTAATTATAGCTTTCTATAGGGTAGAGTGGAAGAAGGGAGAGGGAAAAAATTAAGTTAAAAGATGCACAATTGAAAACAAAAGGAAATCTACAAAGAAGCAAAAAGCTGGGCAGCTTTGAAAACAATGTGTATTTATTATAAAGGCTTTCTTGAAATGGAAATTGATTTATATTGACTCCTCTCTTGAGTTTGGCTATGTACATAGCAGTTTTTTTGATTTTCTTATTTTGTATCTAAGTTTAAAATAATTTTTTTTAAAGTTAAACATACCACTTGGCTAGCAACTGATACAAGATGCAAGATGCAAAAAGGATCAACTCTCAAATCTCAAAATGATTGTGCAAACCTTTGCAAATCTTGCAGAAGAAGGAAGTTCCTTATCCAGGAGGTCTTCAAGTGGGAATTATAATGATAACTTGTCAAAAAGTGTTTCAGATGGGTGGGGTTCAAGGAAGTGGGGAGGACTCCTCCCAGCTCTAAAGCTGTAGTCTTATGATATAAATATAACAATATGCATATGTATAAATAGATCTATATATATGCATATAATATATGTAATTGGGTCAATGCTACAGGCTGGGATTAATATTATACTTTCCAACTTCAAGAGAAATCTGGAGTCAATCATCTTGAAATTTCTTCTCCCATATTTCCTTACTGTATCTTTCAGTCTCCTCACGTCCAGCTTGAGGGTTTGACCCAATTGGAATCCAAACTGGATTTGGAGTCAACAGAACCTGATTATGAATCCTGGCCTTCCAGATTACTTCCTTTTAATCTCTCTGGGTCTTAGTTTCCTCATCTGTAAAATGGAGTTGATAATGGATACTTCTGGACCACTAGATGGTGAGGGGGATAGAGTACAATGCTTAGACTCAGGAAGACCTTAGTTCAAATTGAATCTCAGATACTTAATGACTTAGTCTCATTTTACCCAGTTTGTCTGTTTCCTCATCTGTGAAAATGAGCTGGAGAAAGAAAAGGGAAACTATTGGAGTCTCTGCCACAAAAACTCCAAATGGGGTCGGAAAGAATCAGATTTGGGATAAAATAACACAAAGGAGAACCAAGGTTCAAAATTCACCTCAATATATTTGTTGGCTATTGTTACTTCACCTTCATACTGTATGTATATTATGTGCAATATTATCTTGCCTTTTATTTGCTCTACTTTTGTTTGTTTTTGTTTTTGTAATTTATATCTATCTACATGTTATTTACCTGATTAAAATGTGAGCTCCTTGAGGGTAGTGATTGTGTTTTTCTCTTTCTTTGTAATCGTTTGGTGGTTGTCCTTCAAAATGCTTTTTGAAGAGGACCAAAATTGACATCACTATATCGGATTTAAGTTACAGTGTGTCTGACTGTGGCTGATCAGATCAATATGAGCTTGGAATGCTCTGCCACAGATCAGACACACATAGTCCATATGGACATTTGGGGTGGCTTCCCTGATTCTGAGTATTTCCAGTTTCCTTTGGGCTAATTTAATTCTGCTTTGCTCATGGAGCACAGCACTTTCTCTGATGAAGGCACGCCATGCTGGTGGTCCTGTGCCAGTATCTCCCATATCATACAATCTACTAGCTTAATAACTTCACTTCCTTGCACAATCAGGAAATTGGACCCTGAAGCTCCACTCCAGTTCTATACCTTTGACCCTCAACAGCAAAACTTTGGGTAAAAAGTCATCTCTTCTTGGTAGCTGCCAGTGGGAACAGCTCTGAGCCAAGATAAAGTCGGTTTCTGTGGTGTGGCCCTTTAAATCACTTATTTACCTGTTTGCTGGTTCCAACTCCCAGGCTACTAGGGAGGTGATGAATGACTTAACAGATCTTTCCTTTTGTCCAGGGCTCACACTATTCAAGAAAGGAAAACAACAGCCCACCTAGAGCTCAGCCAGAAGTCCAGAGCCAGTCCAGCCCCAGGCTGAGGGTTCTCCCCACTCTCCCCAGTATTAACTACCATTCTGGGGAGAATTTGTACTTTCCCAGCATTAACCAAAAGCCAGCACTTTTCTTTATCTTAGACTTTTTTTTTTTTTAAATACTTCAAAGAGAGACCTAAACAGTGTGATTGAGTGAAAGTAACCCAGCCCCATCAACCCAGTAACTGGCAGTAGCTTTCTCCCCCACCGCCAGCCTCCTTTTCATGGCTATAATACCATCTGGCACACTAAAAACAGAGGCCATCCATGATGGAGAGGGGGGAAAAACCCTCCTCTCCTATTTTATTTATTGGTGTAACAGTTAATTCCAGCCACCGGGCTTGGGAGCCTGGTTATCGGGTAGATCAATTGTCTGACCTAGACTGGGATGCTTGGGGGGACTGAAGGGGTGGGGGTAGGGAGCAGGAGCAAGCAAAAGTGCCTCCCAGGATCTCCAGTGAAAACAAAGCCTTTAGACCATGAAAAGGACACTCGATTTGATTTTTTTGTTTGCTTTATTTCTTAGCAATTATAAAGACCTGGGGGAAGGGGAAAAGGGAGGCCTTGAATACTGCAGCCCCCCCAACCCTATTTCACTACCTCACTCACCACCTCCAAACTCGCTGGGGAAGCAGGAATAAGGGGCCGCCTTTGTTAAACCCAGTTTGTGTTCTTTTGTTCCAATCAAATCTTTTCTTCCATTTATGTGTAGTTTAAGCTATATGTATATATTTTTTAATCCTACTTGGAAAAAGAAGCAGCCCCTCTCAAAATGGCAATCAGGTCAAGTCTTTCCCCCTCTCAGCAACCCATTTTCAGCTGAGAACTTCCTTCATAATCTTGTTGGAGAGGGGGAAGGGAGAATTGGGGGCTGAGAGGCTGATTAATAAGGACTTTCCAAAAAGCCTATGTCTATACTGTACTCAGAACTGAGCTTTCTGAACAGTGAGTTTTCAATGGACAAATGAGGGTGAGGGGATGGGGGTGGGGTGAAAGATACCCCGAGCATCTGATAGCTTTTGATTTTCCCTTCCAACTTTAGAACACAAAAGGACAAAAGAACTGAATGGACAATCTCCTCACCCCTCCCCACCCAGTCCCCCAATCCCTGAAATGAAGGACTTGGATTTCCAACAGGCTCATTGTATTCCCTTTCTTTTTAAGAAAGTCCTTTAAGAGGACTTTCCCTCTCAATTTTGGTTGCCTCAAAGCAGTGAAATTGTTATAAAGTCTCCTCAATTGAACATTTTCTCACACATTACACCAAGTCCCCTTTCTCTTCCCTCCTGTCTCACAACCAACATTCTCTTCAGCTGAGGGAGTAGATTCCTAAAAGCAGATTTTCCTTAACCCAAGGGTTCTTAACCTTTTTTGCATCCTGGAATTCTGATGATGTCCCCTTCTCAGAATTATAGTTTTAAATGTATCAAATAACATACATCAACATACAAATAACATATATCTAATGACCAAGGAAGCCAGTATATTGAAAAGCATTCATCAAACATATATACATACATACATAGATAGATTAGATTCTCATTTTTCAAATATATAGAGAACCAAATCAAATTTATAAAAATATGTCATTCATCAATTGATAAATGGTCAGAAGATATGAACGGCTATATAGTCATAAGAAAAAATGCTCTAAATCACTATTGATTAGAGAAATGTAAATTGAAACAACTCTGAGTTTGTTAATATATATTATATGTATATATATAGTATGTATGTGTATTCATGTGTGTGTTTGTGTGTATACTTAATCGTGAGCCTGTGAACTATATATGTAATCTCAGCAAGCTGTGAACTGGACCTGTGATTTCACTGGCATAAGGAACTTCCAGAGTCTGTCTGTCTATCTGTCTGTCTGTCTCTAGCCCTCTGTCTCTTTCTTTTTACTTAATAGTATTTTATTTTCTTCCAATTGAATGCAAAGATAATAAGACAGCTATATGTCAAGATGCAAGCAATCTGACATAGGTTATCCATGTATAATAATGTTAAATATATTTCCCCATTAGTCAGGTTGTGAAAGAAGACTCAGATAGAAAAGGAAGAACAATGAAATACAAAACAAACAAAAATAAGTGAAAATAGTAAGCTTTGATCTGCAATCGGACTCCATAATTCTTTCTCTAGATATGGATAGCATTTTCCATCATGAGTCCCTTGGAACTGCATTGCCAAGAAGAGCTAAGTCTGTAATAGCTGATTTATCTCACAGTATTGCTGTTACTGTGTACAATGTTTTCCTGGTTTTGCTCACTTCACTCAGCATCAGTTCTTATATATCTTTCCAAGTTTTTCTGAAATCTGCCTACTCATCATTTCTTATAAAACAATACATTCACATACCATTATATTCATATATAATTTGTTCAGCCATCCCCCAATTTCCACTTCTTTGCCACCATAAAAAAGAGCTACTATAAATATTTTTGTACCTATGAGTCATTTTACCTTTTTGGTGATCACTTTAGGATATAGACCTAGAACTTGTATTGCTGGATCAAAGGGTATGCACAGTTTGATAGTCCTTTGTGCATAGTTCCAAATTCGTCTCCTGAATGGTTGGATCAGTTCACAACTTTACTAGCAATACATTACTGTTACAGTTTTCCCACATTTTTTCCAACATTTATAATTTTCCTTTGTTGTCATATTAGCCAATCTGATAGATGTGAGCTGGTACCTCAGAGTTGTTTCAATTTGCATTTCTCTAATCAATAGTGATTTAGAGCATTTTTTCTTATGACTATAGATAGCCATTCATATCCTATCCTCTGACCATTTATCAATTTAGGAATGACATATTTTTATAAATTTGATTTAGTTCTGAATATTTGAAAAATGAGAATCTCATCAAAAACACTGGCTGTAAAAATTGTTTCCCAGCTTTCTGCTTCCCTTCTATTCTTGGCTGCATTGGTTTTGTTTGTGCAAAACCTTTTAAATTAATAATTAAAATTATCCTTTTTGCATTTTATTATGTTCTCTATCTTGTTTAATCAAAAATTCTTCTCATCCATAGATCTGACAGGTAAACTATTTCTTGCTCTCCTAATTTTCTTATGATATCATCCTTTATGTCTAAATCATGTACCCATTTTAACTTTATTTTGTATAGGGTGTGAGATGTTAGTCTATGCTTAATTTCTGCCATACTATTTTTCAATTTTCCCAGCAATTTCTGTAAAATAGTGAATTCCTATCCAAGAAGCTAGAGTCTTTGGGTTTATCAAATAGTAGATTACTAAAGTCATTTAAGTAGTAAATACTTAATACTTAACCTTTTCTTCTGAACCACCATTCTATATCCTAATCAGTATCAAATAGTATTGATGATTGTAAAAAAAAAAAAAAAAAAAAAATTAGATCTGGTACAACCAGGCCACCTTCCTTTAATTGTTTTTTTCATTAATTCCTTTGATATTTTTTACCTTTTGTTCTTCTAGATTAATTTTATTATTTTTTTTTAGCTCTATGAAATATGTCTTGATAGTTTGGTTGATATGGCACTGAATAAGTAAATTAATTTAGGTAGAATTGACATTTTTATTGTAGTAACAGCCTATCCATGAGCAATTGATAGTTTACTAAGTGTTTAAATTAGATTTTGTGTGAGAAGTGCTTTGTAATTGTGTTCAAACCCAGATTCCTGCTGAATGCTGATGATATATGTGGCTTTATCCTGAAACTTTGCTAAAATTATTTGTTTCAAGTAGTTTTTTAAATTGATTCTCTAGGATTCTCTAAGTATATCATCAGATCATCTACAAAGAATGATAGTTTTGTTTCTTCATTGCCTATTTTAGCTCCTTCAATTTCTTTTCTTTATTAAAGCTAATCTTTCTAGTACAATATTGAATAATAGTAGTGATGATGAATGTCCTTCTTTCAACTGTGATTTTATTGGGAATCCTTTTAGCTTATTTTCATTACCTTTAACACTTCCTGATGGTTTTAGATAGATAAAAGCTTATTATTTTAAGGGAAATTTCATGTATTCCTATAATTTCAAGTGTTTTTAACAGGAATCAGTGCTGTATTTTCTTAAAAGCTTTTTCTCCCTGCATCTATTGAGATAATCATATGATTTCTGTTAGTTTTGATGTTTGTGTCATAAAAAGAATTTGGTAGGACTCAAAGGAGTCACCTATTTCCCCAAATACTTTATATAGTATTGGAATGATTTGTTCTTTAAAGGTTTGGTAGAATTCATTTGCAAATCCATCTGACTCTGGAAATTTTTTCTTAGGGAATTCATTAATAGTTTGTTAAATCTCTTTTTTCTAAAATAGGTCTATTTAAGTGTTTTATTTTTTCTTCTGTTAACTTGGGCAATTTATATTTTTATAAGTATCCATTTTATTTAGATTGTCAGATTTTAATTTCAATGATGCTAAATCCACCTTTTTCATTTTCAATATTGGTTATTTGGTTTTCTTCTTTCTCCTTGTTTTAAAATATATATTCATTTATTTAAAACTTAGATAGAAAATAGAAAATGAAAATAATTAACATGTGCTCTTCTTTTTTCTAATGAAATTAACCAAAGGTTAATCTATTTTGTTGTTGTTGTTTTCCCCTAAAATCAGTTCTTAGTTTTATTTGTTAGTTCATTTAGATTTTTCTTCAATTTTATTAATTTCTCCTTTGATTTTCAGAATTTATAATTTGGTATTTAATTGGAAAGTTTTAATTTGTTCCTTTACTAGCTTTTTTACTTGTATACCAATTCATTTGTGTCCTCTCTCTATTTTATTCATGTAAACATTGAGAGACATAAAATGTTTTCCTATGAAGAGCTCTGGCTGCATCGTACAAGTTGTGATTTGTTGTTTCATTGTTGACATTCTTTTTGATGAGACTATTGTTTCTATAATTTGTTGTTTGACCCCCTCATTCTTTAGGATTAGATATTTAATTACCCATTAGTTTTTAGTCTATCTATCTTTTTATGGCCTTTTATTACATATAATATTTACTGAATCATAATCTAAAAATGATGCATTTAATATTTCTGTCTTTCTACATTTCATTGTGAAGTTTTTATATTCTAATCCACAATCAGTTTTTTATGTGTGTACTATCATGTGCTGCTAAGGGAAAAAAAAAAAGTATATTCTTTTCTATCTCCATTCAATTTTCTCCAGAACAATTTCAGTTGCTCTCCAGAGCAAACTCATCAGCCTCACTCTCAATATCATACCTATATTTTCTAAAATTCTATTCACCTCCCTAAGTTCTTTTTTGTCTATCTTGCGGTTAGATTTATCTAGCTCTGAGAGAGGGAGGTTAAGGTCCCCCACTAGTATAGTTTTGCTGTCTATTTCTTCCTGTAATTCATTTAACTTCTCCTCTAAAAATGGGGACACTATACCACTTGGTGCATATATGTTTAGTATTGATATTACTTCATTATCTATGGTACCTTTTTGGCAAGATGTAGTTTCCTTAACTCTTTTAATTAGATTTATTTTTGCTTTTGCTTTGTCTGATATCAGGACTGCTACCCCTGCTTTCAGCTTCAGCTAAAGCATATATTCTGCTTCAGTCTTTTACTTTTACTCTATATGTATCTCTCTGCTTCAAATGTGCTTCATGTAAGCAATATATTGTAGGATTCTGGTTTTTAATCCACTCTTCTATCAATTTCTTTTTATGGGACAATTCATATCATTCACATTCACAGTTATTACCAGTTATGTTTCTTCTTGAATCCTACATTATACATTTCTTCTTCTTTTACCCTGTCCCTCCTCACCATTGTTTTTCTGACCACTGCCTCCCTCAACCTGCCCTCTCTTCTATCAATCCCCCGTCTTTTCTTTCCCCATTCCTCCTTTACTTCCCTGTTGGCTAAGATAAATTTCTATAACCGAGTGTACATGATATTTTCTCTTTGAGCCAAATCCATTGAGAGTAAGGTTAAAACAATGCTAACCTCCTTCCCTTCTACCATATGTTTTTCACCTCTTCTTATAATATAGTTTACTCTATTCTGTTCTCCCTTTCCTGTTCTCCCTATACAATCTTTTTTTTTTTTTAAACAACTTGAGTACCCACACTCTCTGTTTAAAATATACTTCTAACTGCCTTAGTAGAAGTCAAGTTCTCAACAGTTATAAGTCATCTTCCCATGTAGGGAACAACATGTTGAGTTTTGGTTTTTGTTTGTTTGTTTTTTTCTTTGCTATTAACCTACTGGCATTTTTTTTTTTTTTTTTGAGTTTTATATTTGAAGACTGAATTTTCGGTATAACTGATATTTTCATCAGGAAAATTTGAAAGTCCCCTATTTCATTGAATGTCTATTTTTTTCCCCTGAAAGATTATGCTCAGTTTTGCTGGACAGTTGAATTTTGTCTCTTATACAAGTTCCTTTGCCTTCTAGAATATTAGGTTCTAAGTCCTCTGACCCTTTAAGATAGAAGCTGCTAAATCCTGTGTAATCCTGACTATGGCTCCTTGATGCTTGAATTATTTCTTCCTTGCAGTTTCTCTTTCACTTGATAGTTCTGGAATTTGACTACAATATTCCTTGAAGTTTTCATTTGGGGATCTCTTTCAGAAGGTGATTGGTAGATTTTTTCAATGACTTTTATCCCTCTGGTTACAGGATATCAGGAATGTTTTTCATGACAATTTCTTGAAAGATACTGTCCAGGTTCTTTTTATTGTTTTTGCTGTTGATCATGGCCTTCAGGTAGTCCAATAATTCTTAAATTATCTCTCCTGGATCTATTTTCAATAAAGTATTTTACTTTTTCTCCTTTTTTTTTTCTTCATTTGATTTTGTTTGATTGATTCTTGTTGTCTCATAAAGTTATTAGTTTCCACTTGCCCAGTTCTACTTTAAAGGAATTTTCTTCAGTGGATTTTTTTTTAACTATTTAGCTAATTCTTGTTTTTAAGGAATTGTTTTCTTCAATCAATTTTTTTGCTTTTTTTTTCAAGCTGTTGCCTTTTTTTTTCATAATTCTCCTGCATAATTCTTGTTTCTTTTCCCAATTTTTCTTCTACCTCTCTTAATTTTTAAAATCTTTTTTGAATTCTTCCAAAAGAACCTTTTGAGCTTGAGACTAATACATATTCCCCTTTGAGGCTTCACATGTAGGCATTTTGACAATGTTATCCTCTTCTGAATTTGTATTTTGATCTTCCCTGTCACCATAGTGATTTTCTATGTAGTTAGGACTCTTTTCTGTTTCTTACTTATTTTTTTAGCCTATTTCATAACTTTTAAAGTTGACTTCTGCTCCTGAAGTAAGGGGACAGTGATCCAAGCTTCTTATGGTGAGGGCCAGGGGTTGGACCACTGTCTTTCCACAATGGTACTTCAGGTACTTGTAGCTTGCCCACTGGGCTGGGGTGGTCCAGCCTAGTTACACCTGTTGTGCCAGGATTCAGGGGCTTGAAATTTGGCTTCTATGCTGGAGCTAGAGGCATTACAACTGGCATGCTGTGTCACTGACCTGCTGAGCCTCAGCTGCTAATCTGTGCTGTGGCTAAGAGCATCCCACTGACTTACCTGGACTCCATGAGCTTTACTCCCCTTTTACCCAAATGAGACAGACCTTTCCTTAAGTTCTTCTAAGTTATTTAAGCTGAATAATTGTTTCACTCCTTCTTTATGTAGACTCTCTCACTCCAGAAACTATAGGCTTGATCTAACATTGTTTTTGAGAGAAACTGGGGAGAGTTTGGGCAACTTTCTGGCTTCTTTCTGCCATTTTAGTTTTTGCAAGGTAGCAATCTTTAGAGAATTATCTTGTTTCTTTTTCTTTTTTTCTTATTTAAGAAGAAGGTATAAAGGAAGACTTGAATCCAGGCCTTTTGGACTCTGAGGCTAATTATTCACAATGTGGATGATTCTTTATTTCATTAATAATTACTCTCCCCCTCCACCCTGATCAACCTTGTGATTTCTTGGGTATAAGGAACTCCCAGTAACTAAGCTCCTTCTGTCCAATTCAGTCTGGTATCTCCTCTGCCAATTAATGTTTTATAGAGCTTCCAGAGCATCAACAGATTCCTTTACCCAGGGCTAGAAGGACCAAGAAGTCAAGTCTTCCACTAGATTTGGATTTAAATGAGGCAGAGCTGAGTAAACTCATCAGCCTTACTCTCTCCACTAATCACGTGAGTCCTGTAGCAAAACAAAAGTCAATACTACCTGCAGTGGCCCCCCAGGGCCATAGAATCAGTATGTGTAAGAGGTAGTATTAAAATCCAGACTCCCAGGCTAGCTCTCTATAAAGCTGCACTGCTTCTCAGATATAAAGATAGCAGGTATTCATTTGACCCAGCAGTGTTTTTACTAGGCCTATATCCCAAAGAAATCTTAAAGGAAGGAAAGGGACCCACGTGTGCAAAAATGTTTGTGGCAGCCCTTTTTGTAGTGGCAACTGGAAATTGAAAGGATGCCCATCAATTGGAGAATGGCTGAATAAATTATGGTATATGAATGTTATGGAATATTATTGTTCTGTAAGAAACGACCAACAGGAGGATTTCAGAGAGGACTGGAGAGACTTGCATGAACTGATGCTGAGTGAAATCAGCAGAACCAGGAGAACATTATACACAGCAACAAGACTATATGACGATCAATTCTGATGGACATGGTTCTCTTCAACAATGAAATGTCTCAAACCAGTTCCTATTGTTCAGCGATGAAGATAGTCACATACATCCAGAGAGAGGCCTGTGGGAACTGAGTGTGAACCACAACACAGCATTTTAACGCTTTCTGTAAATATTTCCTTGCATTTTGTTTTCCTTCTTAGGTTGTTTTTTTTTTTTTTTCTCTCTCTTTCTGGATCTGATGTTTCTTGTGCAGTAAGATAACTATAGATATGTATACATATGTTGGATTTGTCATATAATTTAACATATTTAGCATGTATTAGATTACCTGTCATCTAGGGATGGAGGGTGAGAGGAGGAGAAAAGCTTGTAACCAAAAAAAAAAAAAAGTTTTTGCAAAGGTCTATGTAGAAAAATCACTCGTGTACTGTAAATAAAAAGCTTTTAATTAAAAAAAAATAAAAAAGAATACATCAAAAAAAAAAGATAGCTGGTATTTATATAACATATTAAGTTTTGTACAGCATGCTGCCTTTAATGGACCATCAATAAAAGCAACCAAACTTGCTTGGTAATTAAATAATTTCAATCTATTAAATAATTTCTACTTATCAGAGGCTGGAGGAAATGCTAGCAGTGGAAAGAGCACTAACCCTGGGGTCAAAAGACTTATCTCAAATCTTATCTCTGATACTTACTCCCTGGATGACCTTGAGAAAATTACTTCACTCCCAAGATAAGGGTCCACATCTTTATGATGAGGGGAGTGGGCCAGAGTGACCAGAAAGTTCCCTTTCAGCTCTAGAGTTATGATCCCTATGTATCCTAATCATTTGTTTAGGGTTTTTTGGTTTTTGTTTTTGTTTTTTCAGTTACTCTCTCCAAGTTTCACAAGCCCTGACAAAGTCATCTTTCCAAAAAGTCTGGAAAATGCCAAGGACTATCAGTCATCACTTTCATTAAAACTAAACTTTAGGTTTGGTTTCCTAAATTCCAGATGATATAAACAACAAGAATAACAGCCCTCATGTAATTGACTTAACACTTTGGATTTTTTTTTTACTTGATCTGCTCTCAATTTCATAGCATTTTATTTTATTTTATTGTTGGAAATGATTCAACAAGGATTGATTCAGTGCTAGACACTAGGAATTAAAAGAAAAACAAAATAATAAAATGATCCCTGCCCTCAAGGAGCTTACATTTTAGAACATGGAGCTGGAAACCAGTTCAGCTTGTATCGTGGACTTTTTGTATTATCTCAGACAAGTTGTTCTGCCTCTCTGCAGTTCTTTCATCTTCATTCAAATGAAAGATTAAACTAGATTATATATAAATTCTTTTCCAGCTCTTAGTTTCTGCTGTTCTCTGATTCTAATGAGAAGCAATGAATGGTGATATTTTTAAACTATAAGAAAAAATTCTATAGGTAACCAAGTTTTCACCTAGTCATCATATATCAAAAACTTTTTTTAGAATCATAGCTTTAGAATTGTTTTTACGTAATTTAATCTAATCCCTAAATTTTGCAGATGAAGAAACCAAGACCCAGAGTTTTGTCCACAGTCACATTAGAAGAAACAAAGTTGAGATTTGAATCCTGTCCCCTGACTTCAAATCCAGCATGTTTTGCACAGAACCCTGCTATCTCTACCTCATCCATGCATCCATACATTCTCAATCATTCATATCATCTAATATTTAAATAACTACCATTTCCATGGTATGGGTACTGCCTCCACCAAAGCAAATGATAATCCTTTTCTTAGTGGATGAAAGAAAATAAAGAATGAAGGAAAAGAAATAGGAGAAAGAAATTTATTCAGTAACCAGTCCTTTGGTAATAAGGATTCTACCTGCTTTCCACTCTGACTTCATATTATTTCTTTTCACAGACTCTCTGTTTTAGTCAAATTAATCTGCTAGGTATTTTCCATACAAAAATTTTATCTCCTATTTCCATGCATTTGCACAAGCAGTTTCCCATACTTAGCAAAGTTCAGGAACATAGTAAGAGTTTAATAAATGCTTGCTGATTGATTGACTGATTGCAATGTGTGACCATGGACAAATTGCTCCCCCCCCCATACCAACTCTCTAAGGTGACAAATTGCAGGGTTTTTTTTTTTTTTTTTTCCTGATTTCCATTGGTAAAAAGAGTTCCTTCATCAGAAATTCCTCATACCAATAATATCTTAAATTCTATTAAAATTTTAAAAAATAACTCTCTTAAAGTAAGAGTTCCTTTAATCAATTCCCTTTGGAAACAATTCTTGTTGTGGTGGTTTTACTGTTAAAAGTCTTTCTGATGTAATCTCATATTCTTTCTCTAAAACGGGGTGGAGAACATCCAGCCCATGGCTGTATAAGGCCAGCAAAATCATTTTCTTAGACACCCACAGGCAATGATGAACTGAAAGCTAGGTACAATTTCCTACTGCTTGAGTTCTTATTTTTTTTTTTTTATTAAAGCTTTTTATTTACAGAACATATGAATAATTTTTCTACATTGACCTTTGCAAAATTTTCTGTTCCAAATTTTTCCCTCCTTCCCCCCACCCCCTCCCTTAGATGGGCAGATAGTCTAATACATGTTAAATATATTAAAATATATGATAAATCCAATATGCTTAAGTTCCATAATTTGATAATTTTGTATAGCCCAGGAATGATGTTATATCCAAACAGGCAGAAAAAAGCTTCCCCATCTCTGCTTTAAACTCTATGTTCTATCCGGAATAGGAAATCTATTTATGGCATACAGGGAAGAACACTGGAAACAAATGATTTATATGAATATGGAGTATCATGTCTGGTGTCTGAATTCCACCTTGGCCCAAAGTTATTCAACTCAAGTTGCTATATCTTTTTAGGTCTCAATTCCTTGCCTGTAAAATGAAGGGTTTAAACCAGAAGACTTCTCTGATTCCTTCTGAGTTCCAGTGACACTGGCTTCCATGTTGCTCCTCACACAAGACACTCCATCTCCCAATTTTACATTTTCATTGGCTGTCCCACATACATGGAGTTCTCTCACTTCACCATTTTTTGGCTTCCTTCAAGCATCAACTAAAATCCTATCTTCTACCAAAAGCCTTTCTCAGTTTCAAATATGGTGATGCATTCTCCCCATTGATATCTTATTTATATATAGTTATTTGCATCTTGCGTCCCCCATTAGGTTATGAATTTGACAGCAAAATATATATGTATATATATAGTCTTTGTAGCTTTTAGCCCTTAGCATAGAACCTGGCACATAGCAAACATTAATAAATGCTTGTTGATTGTTTGGCTGAAAGAGTAAATCAATGATCCCTATGACCTATTGAACCATGGGAGGAGAGATGAAGAGGTACAATAAAGCCATTTTAATTTACTTTTATGTCAGGCTTTAGGATACTAACTTCATTGACGTAAATTGTACCTTTTCCATACCATGACTTATTTCATGTGTCAATGTGGCCAACAGAAATCATCCCCCAAGAGATTAAAAACACCTGTATTTGAGCCCTTTCTAAATGGGATAGGTTGACCCTCAGATGCCATACATACATTTTCTATTCAGAATGTTCTCAAATGCTGCCCTTTTTCCCTAACAGTCTTGCATTTAGGGAGAAAAGATAGGGACTGAAACTATGATTTCAGTGTTAAAAAGAGCTCCTGAATTAGGTAACTCCCTCTACAAATGTAGTTATGCACCTTCTCTGAAACACAGCATTAGAGCATAGAACATGGGTTATGTGACTTGTTCAAGATCATCCCACCAGCCTTTGTTAGAAGCAGCACTTGCATTCAACTCTTCTTGGTTCCAATTCCAGTTCTCTACACACTCTATTACAGCTGCCACTGTTATTTTTTATTTGTATTGATCCCCTTTATAATTATTCTGTATATCCTTATACATGTACTTGTCTTACTCCCTAGAATGTAAGCTCTCTGTGTGAGATGCAGTTAAAAGATAATACATGTCTGTGTCTGATCAGTGGATGCAAGCTCCCTGAGAGCCAGGAAGATACCACTTTGGCCTCCATATTCCCAGGAACAAGCATGGTGTCTGAGACATTGGAAGTGCTTAACAAAGGGATGTTAATGTATAATGGATATCACACTGCTCCCCCTCTCAGGAAGGAGGTGGAGAAGAGAGAAGAAAAGATGGAATTTGAAACTCAAAATTTTAAAAAATTAAAATTGTTTTTATAGTTAATTGGGGGATTTTTTTAAAGGTATGTTGAGTGATTATACCCAATGTATTCCATTGTATAAGAGCACTTTTCAAACTGAAAAGTGAATAAGCAAAAAAAAAAACAAAAAAAAACCAACGTAGAAATAAAGATGTGAGATCAAAGGCCTAGATGGTCCTCTTATTCCACTATTCACTCCCTGAATGAATTTATGTAAGTCATTTCTGTTTTCTATTGATCTTAGTATCTATAGTCTAATTAATATAAAGGGAAAAACCTCTGGAATTAGACTTAAGGGACTAGGTTAGAATCTGATAACTATAAATAGAAAAATAACTATATCTGATAACTATTTTTAAAAATACAAAAAAAAAAATATGTTAATGTGTTTTGAAATCAATATGCAGCCTGCAGGGCTCCTTATATATAATTAAATGGCCTCCATTACTATTTTGATATTCCATTCTGATGGAATTTCATCCATTCTATATTAGTCTATATTCCATCAAATATCTATATTCCATTACTATTTTAATTTGATACCTTGAGTTCTACCATATTGCCTCCTTCATCATACTATTCTTTGAGGACATCATTTACTCTTCTTGTTCTCTTACTCTTTAATCAATTTTGCTTCCATAAAATGAGAGAACTAGACTAGAGGTCTCTAACATTCCTTTTGGTCTCTAATGAATCTCATAACTATTATAAATCCTAATTGCTAATGTGCTAATGAATTCATAACTATAATGGAGGGAAAGACCTGAAATCCTAAGAAACTTATAGCAGTCATGCACTGAAAAGGGGTCTGCAAGCATGTTTAATGGGGGATAAGGCTTTTAAAAGGCAATTATTATCAAGCTTTAAATTGATAGATCAATAATTATTTAATCTGACAAAATAATAATTACTGAAACGTGCTTACAGAAGAGAGACATATGTGTAATTCGAAGTACAAAGAGGAATGTTCCTGCTAAACTTTCTTTCTATAAACTGTTTAGTCAAGATATATATACATACAGTCACACATACATATATTTATATTGTATATATATATATATACACATAAATCCTGCTTTTCAAACAATTGACTAGGATGATACTTAAATCTATAATAGATAAATATACACACATAATACATATATATGTGTATATAATGTATAGCACAGTGGATAGAGTATCGTGCCAGGCCAGAAATCAGAAGAACTAAGTTTAAATCCAACCTCAGACATTCACTAGTTTTGTATCCCTCAACAAGTCACGTAAGCCTCAATTTCTGCATCTGTAAAATGAGCTGGAGAAGAAAATAGCAATCCATTCTAATATCTTTGACAAAAAATATCAAAATTGAAATGATTGGATAACATCAATAATGTATGTATCTATGTGTATATTATGTATGGATATGCAAGGTATCCCAAAGTCTTAGTACAATTTAAGATATTAAAGCTTAAATTATACTAGATTTTTGAAAGATGAAACACATATACACATGTGCATATATGTATATACATGTTGTTTGGTCATTTTTTTTCAGTCTCATCAAATTCTTCATGACCCCATTTGGGATATTTTTGGCAAAGATACTAGAGTGGTTTGTACCATCTATTCTCTATCTATAATCCTATGAATATTGGTCCATTAAAAAAAAAAAAGTATTCTGTAACTCCAGTTTCCCATCATGGAAAATGAAACAAGCTTAGGATAAAGACCAATTTTAGACTCAGCACTGAATGTTACCAAAGAGTGAACTGTTGTACCATCTAGCCTCTATCTATAATCCTATAAATATTGATCCATTTTTAAAAAATGATATTCTTACCTCCAGTTTTCCATCATGGAAAATGAAACAAGCTTAGGATTAAGACCAATTTTAGACTAAGCATTGAATGTTACCAAAGAGTGGGCAGGAGAGCTCACTTATCAGGGAGAAGTGAAGCAGTGCAGAGTTTATGCCCTGAAAGAGTAAGCAGAGCATGCTTCAAATTCAAGCTTTCTTTGGGGAAAGATGATGTGTTGTCTCTCAGAACTGTCATATCAAGAGCAGATGAAAAACAGGGAGAAAGGATTGCTCAGATAACTCTCATTTCCAAAGCAACCACTGCCTGTTAGGGCTGTGGAAGCTGACACATTTTAAATTCTGATTTCCACTAACATTAGACAGAGCTTCAGATGAGCTAATCTAAACTCTTCATTTTACAGAGCAGAAAACTGAAGTCCAGAAAGGTCACCAAACCCCATATCTAATCTGTTTCTCATGTTGATGATTCTGCTTGCATAATATCTCATAACCGTCGCCTCTTCTCCCCTTCCATCCCAACCAGATTGCCCAGATAATTGGAAATAGCCTCCTAATTTGATTCTCTCCTTCTAAGGCTCTCCCTTTCCCATACATCTTCCAATTAACTTTCCAAATAATCTTTCTAAAGTATAACTTTAACCAGATTTCTCCCCTGCTCAATAAATTCCAAATGGTTCCCTTCCGGAGACCTCTATTTTGGGGGAATCAGCCCAGAATGACCATGCTTTGGACTTTTCTTCAGGCTGGGTTTCTGACTCTCTATTGCTGTCACTAATATCCTCCTCTATCCCTTAGAGAACCTTCTCTATATTCTACCCCCTTCAAGTCCCTTTTTAAGCGTTGTCTATTCCCATTAGAATGTAAGCTCCTTGAAGGCAGGGACTGTTTTTGATTTTACCTCCATCCCCAACATAGTGCCTGATGCATGGTAAGCACTTAATAAATGATTGTTGCTGGACTGCCTTGCCATTTTTCTATCTCTGAACCTTTATATTTGTGATATTTTCCCCCTTCTCAATGACTTTCCCTTCTCTTCAGTCTTCAGAAAAGAGAATAACATACTGGAAAAGAAGAAATAATGTCTTTAGAGATAGCTGGATGGGTAGAGTGTTGGTCTGAGAATCATTTAGACCTGACTTCAAATCCTGCCTTAGACACTCACTAGCAGCAGAACCAGGAATACATTGCATACAATAACAGTAAGAATGTGTGATATCAACTATGAAAGATCAGTGGTTCAGTGATCCAAAGCAATTCCAATAATCTTTGGACAGAAGATGCCATCTGAATCCAAAAAAAAAAAAAAAAAAAACAACTATGGAGATTGAATATAAATCAACAATGCTATGTCCCCTTTTGTTCTGATTTTTCTTTCCTAATTTGACTTATAAAGACACTTACTGGCTAGCTCTGTGAGCCTAGTCATATAACCTTTTTCAATTGCAGTCTCCTCAATCATAAAATTGAGATCATAACAGCAACTATATCTCAGAGTTGTTGAATCAATTAAGATAAAATTTGTATTTTTTTTCCTTAAAGCAGTATACAAATGCTAGCTATTATTATTATTAGTATTCACCCAATGGGAACCTATCAAGAGCAGCCTGCATTGATTCTCTACACCTATGGGCAGCCAAGGAGTCCAGTAACACTGGAGCAATAGGACTAGGACTTATTGCTAAACAAAGGGGAGACCCAATTTCTAATGACTTCCTAAATTTAAGATAGAAAATTCAAAACAGTTTCCTGATTGTAAGTTTCTTGACTGCAGGGACTGTTTTGTAGCTTGCTTTGTGCTTGGTACACAGTAGACACATCAGGTGCTTAATAGATGCTTATTAACTGGCTACCCAGTTCCCTTCTTTTTTTCCTCCATTCCTCTTTTTTTTTTTTCCTAGAAATTTCTCTAGATATGCTGTTTGCTTGAATAAAAATTATACAGTATTACTACTTAAGTAATTCACTGGCCATACATGTCTAATAATCATGGAACATGTGGTCTTTAGGAACATGATCCAGAATTGGAAGACACCTGAGAGAACTCATTTGACAAATGGTAAAACTGGGATCTAGAATAGGAATGATTTGTCCACATCGATTTATCCCAACCCCGCTCTCCTCCCCCCATCATATGGATGAACCTTTTGGTTTTTTTCTAAAAGATGGCAAAATTGACCCATACACTTGACTGGCCCATAGGGGTAGGCAGTTTCTTTTAACCATATTGACATGGCTTCCTGATCACCCAAGGCCCTTCAGAAGATGCTCTTCAGAGTCTGCCCTATTGGCCAGATTCTCCTTTCCATATGGAGATGATGGGGATGGGAAGATCTGGGGGTATCCCAAAGGCAGTTAGGTGATGCAGTGAATAAGGTGCTAGTCCTTTAGTCAGGAAGGCCTGAATTCAAATCTAACCTCAAACACTTATTAGCTGTATTTTCCTTTATGTCATTTAACTATCATCTGCCTCAGTTTCCTCAACTGTAAAAGAGTAATAATAGCACCTCCCTCTCAGATTATTGTGAGCATCAAATGAGATAATATTTATAGCACATTCTCTCAGATGTCTTCCAATTCTGGATCTATAATTCCAAAGATCACATGTTCCATGATTATTAGACATGCATGGTCAGTGAATATCTAATACTATATAACTTTTATTCAGGAAAACTAAGCATATAATAGGTTCTTAATATTTGTTCCCTTCCCTTTGTTGAACAATTCTTGACATTGTTGAAATTATAGGTTTTATAGTTATGAATTTCCAAATTTATGTAAATATTTATGGTTGTTAAGTCATTTTTGCAGTTGTGTCCAATTCTTTGTGATCCCATTTGGGGTTTTCTTGGCAAAGATGCTGAAGTGGTTTGCCATTTCCTTCTCCAGATCATTTTACAGGTGAGGAAACTGAGGCAAACAGAGTTAATGGCTTCTCCACAGCTAGTAAGTGTCTGAACTCACAAAGATGAATTTTTCTGACTCCAGACCTGGCTTTCAATTCACCAAGCCATAACTGCTCATACCTGGCAATATAGTAGGTGTTTAAAAATGCTTGTTACCTTCCCTTTCCTTTATTATCTTTTTTTTTTATTAAAGATTTTTATTTGCAAAAAATATGCATAAGTAATTTTTCAACATTGACCCTTGCAAAGCTTTCTGTTACAAATTTTCCCCTCCTACTCCCTTCTCCCCCCCCTCCCCTAGATGGCAGGAAGTCTATTTATTATCTTTTCTATGTCATCGCCAAGTAAACCTCTTTTTTTCTTTTTTTTTTTTTAAACTGTAGAATGGACTTCCTTCCCGGGGTGGAGCCATGGTGGCGGAGATCAGACAGGAGTCTCTGTAACCTCCTCTAACCTCCCCTCAAACCAACAACATATGAAGCCTCTAGAATGATTTTGAAGCAAAAAAATCCACAATATCTGGAGGACAACACAATTCTAGAAGAAGATACTCTGGAAGAACCTCAAAAAAGGTCTGTTTTAATTGGGCAGGGGGGTGGTCTGCTGAACCCAGACTGCAGCTCAGGGAGACAGGGGCAGGGAGCTGGAGCAGGGAGCTAGAACAGGAGTCGGAACAGGAATGGGAGCGTTGTGCTTTTCACACACCTGGGAGTCTTCTGCAGGCCTCTTGGGCCAATCTGTCCTGATTGTGGGCAGGTGGTTTGGAGGGTCTGCCTTTTGAGGGGGATAGATTGTGAACCACTGAACCCCTGATGAGCATCGGACCTAGCTGCCATTACACAGCACCTTAAAGCAATCAATCAATCAACAGGACTGATCAGCACCAGAAATACTTCAATCAGCAGAGCTGCCCAGTACCTGAAATAATTCAATCAGCAGAACTGCCCCAGAGTGAACTAAAGCAGAACTGCCCAGCCCCTGACATAATTCAATCAGCAGAACTGCCCAGTTCCTGAAATAACTCAATCAGCAGAACTGCCCCAGGGCAAATTAAAGCAGCTGTCCCACCTTTGCCCTAAACAGACCTCACACCTTTAAAAAAAAATGAATAAAAAACCAAAAAGAGCTCTCACCATAGACAACTTCTATGGAGAGAGGGAAGAACAGACCTCAAATCCTGAGGCCCCTAAAGGTAAAGCAACTCCAGAAAAAGCCCCAAAGAGAGACATAAACTGGTCTCCATGTCACAAGGCTTTCTTTGAAGATTGCATAAAAAATCTTAAAAGAGAGTTAGAAGAAACATGGGGAAACGAAATGAGATCACTGCAAAATAAAATAGAAAAAAAGGAAAAAGAATGCAATGAACAAAAAAATGTAATTGGTCAATTACAAAAGGAACTAAAAACAGTAACTGAAGAAAATAAGACATTAAAAATTAGAATCGAACAATTGGAAATGAATGACTCATCAAGGCTTCAAGAATCAGTCGAACAAAAACAAAAAAATGAAAAGATAGAGAAAAACATGAAATATCTCCTAGGGAAAACAACTGACCTGGAAAATAGATCTAGGAGAGACAATCTAAGGATTATAGGGCTTCCTGAAAGCCACGAAGAAAAAAAGAACCTAGACACTATCTTCCAGGAAATCATAAAAGAAAACTGCCCTGATATTTTAGACCCAGAAGGCAAAATACTCCTTGAAACAATCCACCGATCACCTCCTGAAAGAAACCCAAAAATTAAGTCCCCCAGAAATATC
>JAJPUD010000429.1:389617-408019 GCA_023553655.1 Myrmecobius fasciatus | reverse complement strand
TTTCTACTGGGCCTATATCCCAAAGAGATTTTAAAGGAGGGAAAGGGCCCCACATGTGCAAAAATGTTTGTGGCAGCCCTTTTTGTAGTGGCAAGAAACTGGAAATTGAAAGGATGCCCATCAACTGGAGAATGGCTGAATAAATTGTGGTATATGAATGTTATGGAATATTATTGTTCTGTAAGAAACGACCAACAGGAGGATTTCAGAGAGGCCTGGAGAGACTTGCATGAACTGATGCTGAGTGAAATCAGCAGAACCAGGAGAACATTATACACAGCAACAGGACTATACGATGATCAATTCTGATGGACATGGTTCTCTTCAACAATGATGTGATTCAAACCAGTTGTGCTGCGATGAAGATAGTCATATACATCCAGAGAGAGGCCTGTGGGAACTGAGTGTGAACCACAACACAGCATTTTAACGCTTTCTGTGAATATTTCCATGCATTTTGTTTTCCTTGTTAGGTTGTTTTTTCTTCTTCTCTTTCTAGATCTGATGTTTCTTGCGCAGTAAGATAACTGTATAGATATGTATACATGTATTGTATTTGTCATATAATTTACCATATTTAGCATGTATCAGATTACCTGTCATCTAGGGGTGGGGGTTGGGGGGAAGGAGGGGAAAAGCTTGGGAAAAAAAAAGTTTTTGCAAAGGTCAATGTTGAAAAATCACTCATATGTTTTGTAAATAAAAAGCTTTATATATTAACAAAAAAAAATAATAAACTGTAGAATGACCTAAGAGTGCCTCATTTCATTCCAAAACTGAACCTAAAGAGGATAGTAGCTTGAGTCTGGCTCACCCCTAACCACTGGGTCACAAGATGCTCAATCTAGAGCTGGAAGGAACTCAGAGACCACCTAGTCAAATTTTATAGATGGGTAAATTGAGAGTTAAAGGGACTTGCTCAAAGTTATACAAGTAAATAAACAGCTGAGATTCAAACTGAAGTCCCCTAACTCCAGATTCATAGTTAGACAAAAGTTTGTTTGGAAAGATCTGGGGATATTAGTGAAGTGCAAACTCAATGAGTTGACATTGTAATATGGCAGCCCAAACATGGGAACATAACCTCAGGTTCCATTAAGGGAATCCTGGTTTCTAGGAACCGTATCTTCTAACTGTATCAATCTCCCGCTATGGCTATTCCAGAGAAATGCAAGTATTCTAGAACATTTCCAGAACCAGAGGGATAGTCCAGAAGATTCCAAACTAATTGTATCTGGAGGTAAAGAACAGAATTCTATCCCAGAGGAATGCAAGTATTTTAGGGCCTTTCCAGAACCAGAGGAATAGTCCAGAAGATTCCAAACTAATTGTATCTGGAGGTAAAGAACAGAATTCTACTTCAGAGGAATGCAAGTATTTTAGGGCCTTTCCAGAACCACAGGAATAGTCCAGAAGATTCCAAACTAATTGTATCTGGAGGTAAAGAACAGAATTCTATTCCAGAGGAATGCAAGTATTTTAGGACCTTTCCAGAACCAGAGGGATAGTCCAAAAGGTTCCAAACATTGTATCTGGAAGTAAAGAACAGAATTCTATTCCAGAGGAATGCAAGTATTCTAGAACCTTTCCAGAACCAGAGAGATAGTCCAGAAGGTTCCAAACTAATTGTATCTGGAGGTAAAGAACAGAATTCTACTTCAGAGGAATGCAAGTATTTTATGGCCTTTCCAGAACCAGAGGAATAGTCCAGAAGATTCCAAACTAATTATATCTGGAGGTAAAGAACAGAATTCTACTTCAGAGGAATGCAATTATTCTAGAAACTTTCCAGAACCAGAGAGATAATCCAGAAGGTTCTAAACTAATTGTATTTGGAGGTAAAGAACAGAATTCACATGTTAAGGTAAGGCAATTGAAGAAGGATCAAACAAAACTCTTGAGAGAAAAGGATGACTGATTTGTTCTCAAGTGCATTCCTTGGGCTTGGAGTACTCTCAAGGAAGGGCAAGAAAAATGTTCCCCATATTTTTCAGTTAAAAGATAAGAGACCTTTTATTATTTCCTTATTCTGCCTTTCCTCCCCTCCCCCAACCTTCCTCCACCCCATACCCCATTTCCATTGCAATCTTTTTATTTTCTATTGATTGACTACATTATCTTTAGGTACTTTGGTTGGGATAAGAATGTTTTTTCTATTGGATCCAAAAAGATAAGATAATTAAAGGAGGAAAATGAAAATTCAATAAAGAAATTCATGGCAATTGTGGACTGAACAAATTTATTTCATTAGTGGGTAAAAAAACTCAATCAAAAACAACTTGGGGGTGAGGTTACAAAGTAAACAAAAAAAGTTATTAAAACTCCTGCCTGGTTTTTATTTTGGATGCTAAGTTCTTTTAGTTTTTGTCACTGCTTTTTTCTAGGCAGATAACAAAATGGGAATCTTGGGCCTGGTTTTGGAGAACACCTAAATCCTGATCTTGGATAATTAATAATAATATAAAAACAGCAATAATATACCACTCTAAGTGTTTTGTAAAAATGCTTTACTTTAACTCTCCTCAGTTTTCTCATTTCCCAAATGAGGAAGTTGGACCAGATCTCTATTTCTTCACAGCCCTAAAGCTGCTACTTCTCAAATTTCTTATTTATTTAAAATAATAATAATAATTGAGTTGAGTGGTATCTACTACTCCCAGCTCAGTAGATCAGAGGTCAAACATGGAGTCAGAAAAATCTGCATTCAATTCTAGTCTCGAACACTTACTAGATATGTAGACCTGTCTGCCTCATTTCACTCATCTGTAAAATAATAATATTAACACCTTGTCATGATGATTGTGAGAATCAAATGAGATAAGATGTGGAAAGTGTTTTGTAAATCTTAAGTTTAGTCAATTTTCTGTTATGTCCAACTGCCCTTTTTTGAATGTGTTATCTTGGTAGAGATATTGAAATTTGCCATTTCCTTTTCCAGGTGGGTATATTATAAATGGGTAAAATTGTAGATGAGAAAACAGAGTAAAACAGAGTAAAGTGACTTGTCCAAGGTCACATGGCTAGTGTCAAGTCCTATTTGAAGCTGGGTCTTGATTCCAGATTCAGAATTTTAATCACTGTACCACCTAGCTGACTCAATATTAAACAAGAATACTCCAAGGTTCCCCTTCCTCTTTATTTCCAAATTGAAAGGAGATGCTAGATAAAGTTCTAGAAAAAAACAATTCTATTTAAGTCTAAACATCCCTCTCCCAGCAAGAAAGCTAATAATAACAAGCATGGAGTACCATGAAGGTCCAGGGTGAGCCTCAAAACCAACTATTCTCATTCAAAGTTTGGAGAATCCTAGAAGAGGTCAGTCTGAGACATGGAGGGCAGCTAGGAGGTCCAGTGGAAAGAGCATCTGGTCAGGAGTAAGGCGGACCCAAGTTGTTCTCAAATGCCAACAGTACGGTGATGGCCCTGAATGCAGTGGGAAATCTCAGTTTTTTTAAGTGAAGGTCTTTCCCAGATCTCAAGTTTATCTGAGCAAATGTCCATTCAATAATTAAAGACCCAGCAAGAATTGAGGCAAAAGATTCCTTCACAAAGGAATCCTCTAAGACATGTACTATCTCTGTGTCCAACGGGCAAGTTACTTAATCCTGTTTGCCTCAGTTTCCTAATCTGTAAAGTGAGCTGGAGAAGGAAATGGCAAAACACTCCAGTATTTTTGCCAAGAAAACCCCCCAAATGGGTCACGAAGAGTCAGACACAGCCAGACAAAAACATTCTCTAAACATGTTTTCTTATGTGAGCCAGACATTTCTGATGATCTCATCCGACCAGGACAAAGGGCCTAAAATAAAGTATTTCTCCCTTAAACCACTGGGACTCATCTAACCTAAGCCCTCCATATCCTATACTCCACAAGGCCTGCCTCCAGAGTTTTAGTACTTTTATCCACCTAAGTGAATTGGTTCTATAAAAGAGGAAAAAAATAAAAATACCACAACTCAGATTGCATATATTTAAGCAGTCCCAATTTTAGATTCACTACAGTCATCATTGTGCTTTTCAAGAGGTTCGTTGATATTGGACTCACCTTTGATGTTACTGCCTGTGAGACCCAAAACAAATCACTTAAACTCTCAAGGCCTCATTTGTTCATCCATAAAATGAAGAATGTGAATTAGCTGGCGTCTGAAGGGTCTTCTTTCTTGAAATCAATGACCAATGATTGCTTAAGTCTTTGAATAATTCCTTGAGCATTTTTAAATTACTCTTTTAGGTTTGGGATATTTTTTTGCCTCATTAACATATATATATATAATATGATTAATATATGATATATTGTATCATATATTGTATAAAAAGTGATGGATATGAAAGACCTCATGATTAAGACTGTAAACTCTGTGAGGGCAGGGGTAATTTTTTTTTTAATTTACACTATACTTCTATCTTTATGTAATACAGGGCATGCAAAAAGTCTTAGTGAAGTTCTAAGTTATTAAAGCTTAAAACAACATTAAGATTTTTTGGAATATCCTCTAAACAAATTAACAAAGCAGCTGGAATGCTGGTGCTGGACTCAAGAAAACTCGAGTTCAAATTAATTGTGACTGAGCAAATCACTTACATGCTGTCTGCCTCAATTTCCTCATCTGTAAAAAAATGGGAAAAAATAGCACTTATGTCTCAGAGTTGTAAGGATAAGATGAAAAGAAATTTTATAAAAAAATTTTTGACCTTAAAGCTCAGCATTACTATATAACTTACATTAATATACTATATAATCTAGAATTTATTAACTTCTATCTCTCCCAATCATATAAACACACACTAAGCAGTATATTATTACAGAAGAGCAGCTCTAGCTTCAGAAAAATTATTTCTAATGCTTATGGAAGCCTACCTTGGTACCTTCTTGTACCAATACTTAATTATCCTGAATCTCAGTTTCCTCATCTGTAAAGTGAGAGATTACACTGGATGAATCCCAAGGTCCTTTCCAATTGTAGGTCTATCATCGTATAAGGAAACACTGCCTCATTTTATGGGAATCCAGCACATATGTATTCAATCACCATTCTACCAGGTTCACATCAAATTTTCCAAATTTTCCAAAGGGGCCTACCCCAAGCCCATCTGAAACCAGTGGTTTGTCTCCCCTTCCTTCCCTCCTAGCCTTGGCTGCCAGTTCTCTCCAGAAACTCAGACTTCTTGCCTCACCCACAAAGTTACTCAACTCCAAGATTTTATTAGTGCTGTCCAAATTGTTGGTACATTTTCTTTACATGTACTTTAGTCCAGTTTTTTTTTTTCAAAGTGTCTGCATAATAAACACACCATGAAGAAGAAAAGCAGCTATTGTCCCTCTCTTATTAGGGGGAATAAGGAGACATAGATTAATAACCATTCATTGAAATAAAATAGTATGGAAAGCAATAGCAAGGGGGGAAATAAAACTTTAGAATATAAAAACCATAAACATTGGACATTTCTTCAGTTGCCTCCCAGGAGAGTCTGTTTTTTCTCTACCTCTACCCTTCCCCATGTCCATTGATATCTAGATTTGTGCCAAAGCAGAGCTTCAAGTATTTATTGATATTCAGCCATTTTCCATTGTGGATGATTCTTCATGACCCCATTTGGGATATTTTTTGCCCCATTCACACTTGGAATTTCTTGGCAGAAATACTGGAGCAGTTTGCCATTCTCCAGTTCATTTTACAGATGAGGAAACTGAGGTAAACAGAATTAAGTGACTTGCCCAGGGTCCTACACTATTAAGTGTCTAATGCTGGATTTGAACTCATAAAGATGAGGTTCAGCACTCTTATTATCCATTTTGCCACTTAACTACTCTCTTCAAATATACAAACTTATTCCCCCCTTTTCTTATTTTTTTTCCTTGTCAAGAGGCAAAGTTTTATTGAAAGTAAAGTTCGCCATTACAAAGCATATTCCCCCTTTTCTCTGACCTACTGAGTTTCATCATCAATCTAGTGTGGTTCTTTTAGTGAACTTCTGGCCCTAAACAACCAAAAGAAATCAAGTTTTGCTTTCCATTAACATTAGCCTGGGGAGTTAGATGCTGGAGATACAGCACTGGGCTTGGAACTGGGAAAAGCCATCTTGCCCAGCTTTAGATACTTCCCAGCTGTATCACTTTACTCTGTTTGCCTCAGTTTCCTAATCTGTAAAATGAGCTAGAGAAGCAAATGGCAAACCACTCCAATATCTTTGCCAAGAAAACCCCAAATGGTGTCACAAGGAGTTAGACAAAACTGAACAATAATTCAACATTAACCTACAGTTGAAAGAGTACAAGGTTATGGTCCCACTGTATATGGGAAAGACTCTTTGAGTTCATCTTCTTCAACTCAGAACTAGAACTTTTCTCCTTCCTCATCTTTACCTCCTGGCTTCCTTCAAGTCCCTGCTCAAATGCTACTTTTTGCTAGAAATTTAAGATTTCTATCAACTGATATTGTATATATCTTGTGCATATATAGTTGTTTTCTTACCTCATTAAAATATGAACTCTTAAGGAACTATTTTTTTCTTCCTTTGGGCCTCCATTTTTGTTTTTCTTTGTACCACCAAGGCTATATTGTCTAGCCCTTAATAAATGCTTATTGACTTGAAACCAAGTTACTCATTTTATAGATGAAAAACTGAAGGCCAGAGAGCTTTAAAAGAGATTTGCCTGAGGTCTTTATCACAGGTAACAAAGAGTGAATACAAGATCAATGCAGTTTAGTTAAGAAAGTATGATACAAAACAGTTTCTTAATTTGAGGATCCATGAATTTAAAAAAACAAAACAACAACAAAAAAAACCTTAACTGTATTTCAACATAATTGCTTTTAATTCCCTTTATAATCCTGTGTTGTTGTTGTTTTTTAAGGAAAAACACAATTCTGAAGAGTTCAAAGATTGTGAAAAAGGTCCATCTTACAAAAAAAAGTTGAGAATCCCTGGAGTAGAGGAAAGGAATATTACTTCTGAAATCAAACCCCATTTCTGAGGATAATAGGATCTGAGTTAAAATTCTGTCTCTGACACTTATATCTTTGTGACTTTGTGCCTCCAAGTAATCCCCCTCCCCTCAGTCTCTACATCTCTATATTAAAGAAGTGGGACTAGAAAGGGTCTGTCCTGTTCTAGATCCATAACCCTTAGAGACCTTTAGAGAGTCCCTTTAGCTTTTCTTCCCTTTTCTTATCTGTGTAACATTGAAATTGAATTAGAAGGCTCCATCTAGCTCTAGCATCCTAAGGTCTACACAGGGCACCTTAAATAATAATTCAAGAAATGTAGTCACATTATTTGGGGTCAGTATCACTAATCAGAAGCTGATTAAAGATCAATGATGAAATACACTTCCCTCCACTCTGGAGATGTGGTGGATGGATCATAGGCCCTAACTGAATATGATGTCCCCAGTGTTTGGAATGGCCTATTTTTACAAATAGGGAACGTTCTCTAGTGGGGATGGGGACTCAAGGTTCAGAACTCTGGTTACAGCAAAGTAAAAAGCAAAAGGTAAAAAAAGGCATTTTTTGCATGTCAAGTACTGGGCTTAGTGCAGGGCACATGATGACCAAAAAAAATAAATAAATAAAAATCAGTGCCTGCCCTCAGAACTTTCCTTGGGTTTGACTGGAGCAGAGGATGGGAGTAAGAAATGAAAATAGCATAGGGACTAAATCAGTGAGTTTCAATTCAATAAACATTTATTAAGCACTTACTAGTTTCCAGACACTGTACTGTTAGGAATACAAAAAAGAGGCAAGAGGCAATGCCTGCCCTCAATGAGCTTACAACCTAATAAAGACCAGCCTTCAATCACTAAAAAATATATTAAACACCTATTATATGCCAGGCAGAGTGCAAAAAGAAACAAAAAAAGAGGCAAAAGTCAATCCCTGCCCTCAAGGAGCTTGCAATCTAAAGGAGAAGGCAACAATCTAATAAAGGAGACAACATGCAAACAAATATATACAAAGCAAGCTAGGAAAAATACAGGATAAATTGAAAATAATTAAAAAAGAAGGCACTAGATAAGGTAGCAGCTTTTTAAACTTCTAGCTCTCGGGTACCCCTTTACAATCTTAAAAATTGATGACAATCTTACTCCCCCCACCAAGAGCTTTTGTTTATGAGATCTATCAATATTTGTCATGTTAGAAATTTAAATCTTTGTCTTATTTGCTCCTTAATACTGTACTTTGGGAAGCAACGACCTAAGGGACTCCTGAGTGAGGAAATTCCCCCGATCTGTGTAAATGTTAGTTTCTTTCCCTTCCCTTCTCTTGTCACTGTACCAGACTGTGCTTTGTTATATAATATATACAGAAGAAAATAAATCCAAAGAAGAGAAAGGATTATTGAAGCATTTTTTTTCTGGTGCAAAAGTTAAGGAAGATAAGGATTTTTTGGAGAGGCAGAGTGGATCAGGATCTCTGAGAACTGGAAAGAAGACCTAGAATTATTTCTTTGCAACCTCCTCATTTAACAGCTCGGGAAATTAGAGACCCAGGAAAGGCTATCAGTCATCAGCCTAAGGCCATGCAAGAATGGCTGGATGTGAACTGAAAACTCTACTAGCCAATCTAGGATTCAGTGCAACAGTGACGTTATTCTATTGTTATTTAATAAATGACTAATGATCAAATGAACATGGCTTGGTTAATTATAAGTCTAATTATTGTCCCTGACAAGTAGTCAGGGCATGAAATCAAGTCCTTTCAAAGGAAGCCCAAAACATATATCCCTTAAGGGGTATATGTTTAAGTCACTGGAACAACTTCAGAAAGGAGTTAATTTCTAAACCACATTTTTTTTTTTTTAATGTGGTAGTGATGGTGATGGGGGTGGGTTTGGATGGAATGAACAGAGAATAGGATCAAAACTTGAGAAGGAACCTATATTTTGAGGGCAAATATATATACCATAACACATCAAAGAGCTCCAAGGTTTAGTCCCTTGTCCCTGAGTCTTGGGACTACTGGATATTAAATTCTCCCACAGAACACGTTTCACTAATTATCACAACCTGCATTCTGATGCAAAATTATAAGTTATGACCTCAATTTTTTTTTAATTTACAAATAATTTGCAATTGTTAATATCACTCACCTTTCCTCCTGTATCTTCCTGGAGACAGAGGGAGACACAGAGAGACAGAGACAGAGAAAGGAGAGGAAGGAAGGGAGGGAGAGAGGGAAGCAAAAAAATGAAGGGAGAGAAGGAAGACAAGAAAAAAGGAGGAAGGGAGGGAAGAAGGGGAAAAGGAAGGGAGGGAGGGAGGGAGGGAAAAGGGAAGGGAAAGAAGAGAGAGAAGGAAGGAAAGGAAGAAAGGGAGAAAGAGGAAAAGAAGAAAAGGAAAAATTTAGCAAAAGCACTAATTGAAATATTTTGAAAAACCTCCTTGGAAAGGTGTCATAAAATATTAGGCAAGACATGAACAAGTTAACAAAACTCACATTAATTTGTTAGCATAGGCAATATTGGCTTCCATATTTAATTTGAGAAGGTTCAGGTTCCATTATCAGATATACTACAAGTTTATGATTATGATAGAGAAATTTATATGAAAATAAGGAACACTGAGATCAATAATAATAGTTTCCCTTGTTCTGTGTGGATTGCCAGAGCCAAAGAATTTTTCACCTAATTCCAGGCTGGTCTAGCATATTTTTCAAACTTGAAAGAAACTACAAAGAAAGTTTCATCTTTAATGGCCCTGAAGACCCTAATTAATTATTAGTGGTCAGCTCTTCATAATATTTAAAATTATAACTTCAACATACCAGTATTTAGTATTATTAGTTGAATATTCAAAAAAAATAGCACCCTACCTTTCTGTAGGATTTATGGTTTAAAAAAAAATTAAGTCAACAAGTATTTATTAAGTGACTGCTAAGTGCCAGGGACTATGTTAAATGCTGGGAATAAAATGAAAGGCAAGAGAGAGCTTCTATCTTTGAGGAGAACCCAGTCTTACAGGGGTGACAGTATGCAAACACCTAGCTAGAAATAGATACAAGACAAACTGGAGATAATAATCAGAGGGAAGGAACTAACAGGAAGATAATTTTATATATCAGGAGTCACTTCTCGAGCACAAAAGTAATCAAGTATTATTTAGATCTAGAATTTGAACTCAAGTCCAATCTATTTTTCATTTTATGAGAGATGAGGAAAGAGGGAGGATTTGAATCTAGTTCTTTTGATTACATTAAGTCCAATATATTTATACCATTCCATGTTGCTTGGAATGACTAGAACCCATTGTGGACAATAGAACAGCTTTTGCAATTATAAATGGGAGATAAGTGGTACAGTGGATGGAGTGTCAGGCCTGAAGTCAGCATTGAATATTTACTAGCTGTGTGACCCTACCAAAGTCATTTCATCCTATGTGCCTCAGTTTCCTCATCTGCAAAATGAACTGGAGAAGGTAAGCCACTCCACCATTTTTACCAAGAAAACCCCAAATGGGGTCATGAAAAGTCAACAGAAACAAGGGATTATAAGAGATCTTATTTAAAATTATGACCCCAAACTTCTCAAAGCACTTTGGGTAAATATTTGCCTTTCTTTGGTCAAAACTTTTAGGATTTAACCTTGGGAATGGTCCTATCTGGGCATTACTCTCTCAAAGTTCATTTTCTTATCAACCTTTCATTCCAATCTATCTACCAAAGCTATTAGAAATATCTAGTTAATATTTATTGGGTGAATTTTTTTTTTTTGCTTTTAATAAACAAGGACAGCATTTTTTTTTCTATTTTCTGTTACCAAATGCTAGTCCAGGCTTCTTTAGTTTTGTATTGGGTGAGTTTAAGTGATTGCTAAACTTCTATACTCCCTAATATTAAATTCCCAAAGTCTCCACTTTACTTAAAAAAAAAAAAAAAAAGCGCCAGAGAAAAGTATGGATGAATTTTCTATGGGTTCTGCTTTATACCTATACTTTTTCTCCTTATGATAAAAATTTTTTAAAAAAAAAGTTACCAACCTGAGCCAACCTTTAAAGGAAAAAGATTATGTATTCTTAGAGAAAGTAGGTTTTTAACTATCTTAGAAGAGGGAAATATGCAAGATTCCTTGCTTTAATGCACAGTTGGGTCAATGAAAATAGAAAATAGAAACACTTATAGCATGAAATCTATTGGTCCATGGTATAGTGAAAAGGATCATAGGCAAAAATCACTTCAGCTTTCCAAAACCCTCATATATCAAGCCCATAAGCATTTGTTAAGCATTTATTATGTGTCAGGCACTAGTGCTAGCTAAATGCAACACAAAAAGTCATGAGACAATCTCTGCCTCCAAGAAGCTCACAGTCCAGTGAGGAAGATAACATGCAAACAGTACAAACAATAGAGAGAGATTAGAGATGCACAATAGAAGGGACGTTAGCATTACTCATTCCACTCAGAAGTTCTCCATTACCTAAAGGGCCATCTAACAGTAGATTATTCTTATTTTTATAATTATCAATCAATTAAGTGCTTTTCTTACTACAAAGATGTTCACAGCATTTAGTATACTTTGGAAGAAAAACACAAAATAATTGATAGCAATGCAAGTAAATGTTCAACCACAAATGGTTAAATAAAATGAGGTGGTACCTCAACATATGAGAACATTTTAATGCCATTGAGATGAATAAGTACAAAGAATATAAAGAAAAGCTGGACTGAATTTTCATGAAACAATGCAAAGTAATAAAAAACATTCCTAAATAATGAATGTCAGGTAAAAGTGAGTGAATGAATAGATGAAGGATTCTTGTGGAGCCAAAACTTGTTAAATGAAAGTAGTAACATCTTAGTTTAAAATTAAATAAATGTAAAAATTATTTTGTCAAGAATAAGTTTTGTTTTGTTTTAAATAAAACTATTTTCAACTACCCCTCTCCACTAGAGGATTTAACAAATTAAAAACAAATCCTTCCATAGTTAACCTAATCCAGAAAAGCAAATTCCTAACATTAGTCATATTCAATGTTTATGTCTCTAGAATTAGGTTTCCCACCTGTCTCAGGAGGTGAGTATCATGTTCCCTCTTCATTCTTTTAGGCTTTTGACTTATCATCGCATTCATCAAAGTTTTAAAGTCATTCAAAGTTGTTTTTTCCTATATTATCACTGTCTAAATTATTTTCCTTAGCTTGGATCATTTCTTTTTATATTGGCTCATAAAGTTCTTTCCAGTTTCAATTAAAATTGTCCATTTCGTCATTTCTTATGGTACAATAATATTCTGTTACATTCATATGTTACAATTTGTTTAGCCATTCCCCAATAACCCATTATTTCCTAATATTTGGCTATAAGCCAAAGAGTGGCTACAAGTATTTTTGTACATATAGACCATTCTCTTTTGGGGGTGTTGTTGAAGTATAGATCTTGGAGTGGTAAAGCTATGTCAAAAGAAATGCAGAGTGAGGTATTTTTTAAATCATGGCTCCAAATTACTTTTCAGAATTTCTAAGCCAGTTCATGGCTCCATTAACCATACAGTAATGAATCTATTTTCCTACAGCCCATCCAACATTTCTCATTTTGTACTTATATCATCTTTGTTAATCTGCTAAGTATGCAGTAGAAACTCAAAGTCACTTTTATTTGCATTTTTCTAATTATTAGTAATTCAGAGCATTTCCTTATATAATAACTAAATAAATAATTAGCAATTAAACATTGACAGCTTGGATTACTTCTCTGGAAACTGTTTATTCATATTTTTGACCATTTATTCATTGAAGAACAATTCTCTGACTTACAAATTTGAATCAGTTCTTTAAATATCTTGGAAATGAAATTTTTATCAGAGAAATTTGCTTCAGATTTTTTTCCTTTCCTGCCTTCTAATTTTTACATTTGATTTGTGTGAATAACTATATTGAATCAAATGTGCCATATTACTTTAGTCATGAACACTTCCCCAGTACTTAGATCCCAAAAGTTATTCCTCCAAGCTCTTCTAAGTTATTTATGATGTGACTTTTTATGCATATGTGTTTATCTCAGTATATTGTGCAAACTGTTGATGTGAACCTAATTTCTGCCAGTCTGCTGTCCAGTTTTCCCAGCAGTTTCTTACAAAAGTTTTTCCTGCAGTAACCAGGGTCTTTGGGTTTATCAAACATTACTGTTTGTTTCTGTATTTTATAGACCTAATCTATTCCACAGACCGACCTCTTTTTTTTTTTTTTTTTTTTTAACCAGTACTTGTTAATCATTTGCTATCTTCTTAGTTTGAGATCTGGTGTTGATACATCCCTTTCCTCCCACTTTTTTTTTTTCATTGCTACCCTTGAGATTCTTGACTTTTTGTTGTTTGTTACTAATCTCCTGGGTGTGAAATGAAACTTTCAATAGATGAAAATGTCAAACATAGGAGGAGCTGTGTGAGGACTGTAAAATTAAGACAATGTTCATGGAATTGTGAATTGCTACAACCCTTCTGGAAAACAGGCTGAAGCTATGCTCGAGTCATTAAATTGTATACAGCTTTATCTATTCCATCCCCAGGCTCATACTCCAAAGAGATCAAAGACAGAGGGAAAAACTCCTTTTATGCTTATAAAGCAGCACTTTTGGTTTCAACAAAAAACTGAAAATAAGATGGGTATCAATCAATTGAAGAATAGTTGAACAAATTGTGGTCTAGTACATAGTAAGAAATTAGATGAAGAATTAAGAGAAACTTGGAAGATTTGTATGAACTGATTCAGTATGAAGAGACCAGAGAAAAATAATGTATAATGCCACAATATAAACAATTTTGAAAGGCTTCTAAACCTATCAACACAATAACCCATCAAGATTTTAGAACACAAATGATGAAATATGCTTTCTGTCTCTGAACAAAAGAGGTGCCTAGTGTGCAGGAGGAGACAGATGTTCAGAAATGGTCAATATGATAATTTTTTTTTTTTGCTTGCCAGCAAAATAATTACTATTTAGCATTGCATCATACAGTCAGTTCTCATCATTTACAGTAGTTATGCTCAATAAAATTACCTTGTGAATACTAAATTAGCAAATACTGAACCAACTCTCTAGGGTAAATACTGGTTTAGGTTCCTCCCAGCCTCTTAGTCACAACATTTACTTAAGCACTTTCCTGAGAGGCGTCACATACAGATCAAAAAATTTCCTTTTCCTTTTTCTAGATATAGCATATTGTTGATCCATTAACATTGAATTCATGGTCAACAACACTCTAACTCACGCCTGAATGAAGTTTATCTAACCCAAGACACATTAAAGCCTTCTTGTGATTAGTACAAGAACAGGCAAAAAACTTCAGTTCTATACTTTGGTGGGGTCAATTTAAATTAAAAAAAAAAAGCACAAAAATAAGAAATAAATTGGGCATTAAATACTAGAGGAAAAAAAAGAGGGCACTTGCTTACAGAATGACAGGCAGGGGGTCACTCTTAACATGTCCTAGAATGATGCTGGGGGTTGATTTAGAGGTTACAAATGAATTTTAGTAAGTGAATCCTCAAATACAGAATCTGAATAATAAGGATTAACTGTAGTTTAGGGAAGTGGGTATTCATCTAATTTTCCTCAATTTAATTTATCCCTGGACTGGAGCAGAGACTAATGATTTAAAACAGAACCTTGAAAGGAAAGGAAATCTACCTTGCTCCATCACTTGCAAATCATCCTCTTTTCTCTAGTATATTACATGCACTTTAAGGGCAGTTCTTCCACTTTAAGCATTAAGGAATTGGTAAAGAATGGGACAAATGTTGGCTCCAGCTTCTATCATTTTGACCACAAGCTTTGGCATAAATCCAGGTGAGTCTCACCAAGAGATGGAAGTGAGAATCTCAAGACAAATCAAAGTCACTTTCCCATTTCTCCACTTCTTCCCTCCATTTAATAAGGAAATAATCAAGTGAAAAAGAAGGGGGGAAGAAGGTAGAAAATGACAAGCCAATATGCTATTAGGATATCTCTCTCAATGAAAACTCCAAAGTTTAAGCCTTGGAACTATATATCAGGCAGTTCTTAAGTCAGTCAAGTGATTGGATGATTGAGGGATTTAGGATATGACTCAGACTTTACTATTCATTCTAGGATAAAAATCACAGGGAAAATGGGCAGGGATACACATTAGTAACTACTAAATCATGACCAGTTGAAAAGTAATGGTTTCATCTTGTAACAATTTGTTTCTTGTTTAAACTAACCATTGCCACATGCTTTGCAGTCAAAAGTAGGTGATAAAACAGTGTGTGTTGTGTGTGTGTTTTGGGGAAAGGATACTAAAAAGAGCAACTTCATTTTAATCTGGGACTTAACTCTCTTTGGATATTGATTAGTCAATTAATAAGAGATCAAATAATTTTCAGGAGGTTAAGAATGCAATATACATAATTAAACCAAATTATGAAACTAGCATAAAACCTCTTCTAGTTTATCGAATTCTCAAAAAGGGAACATGATAAAACAGCAGCAAATATACAGATTTATGTAAACTGGATCTACTCATACATGGAAAAAAAAAATCTCTTTAATCTTGAGTGTTAACGACACTACAGTTTTCAAGATTAAGGAATTTTTTTTTTATCAAACATATGGCCACTTCATAATTTATTACCCAACTTGAATGATCTAACAACAACAAAATGATTCTCAAGTTTTATGTAACTTTCCACTGGTCTTGAATAATTAGGGAGTGCCCAAACAAAGTGACCTTCTTAGCAGATGCTCTTTTATGGACACCCTACTATCAAACAGTAACCAATACAACTGGATCTTTGTCAAGTTTGCAAAGGCTTCACATACATTTTCATTTGAGTCTCACAACTATAAGGGGAAATAGCTATTATTCCCATTTTACAGATAAGAAAATTGAAAGTATAAATGATCTAGGGGTAACTAGATGGCATGGAGAGAGCATCAGCCTTGGAGTCAGGAGAATGTGTATTCAAATCCCGCTGTAGACATTTAACACTTGCTATAGCTGTGGGAACCTGGGTAAGTCACTTAACCCCGATTACACCCCCCCACACACACACACACAAATAAAAAAGAGAAATGCTTCATATGAAGAGCTTCCCAGACAGAATTCAAAACCAATCACTCCAGTCAAGCAGGATTCTCATACTTCATGGCCTCTGAATAATTACTGAAGACCTTTCCCCTCAAAGTTTTTGTTTAGGTGAGTTATATGTCTATGTGTGTGTATATGTGTATATATTTATGTTTATAAACATATATACACAAACATCTGGACCGTAACTTGAAAGTCACGGCTTCAAATAGAGCATTTTGTTTTGTTTGTTTGCCAAAAAAACTAGTGGATCTTTTCATGATCTATTTTTAACCCAACAAAAATGTCACAATCCTTTTTTTTTGGGGGGGAGGAGAATTCAACACTTGAGATTCCACTATTACAAGGCAGCCTTGGTGAGAGACTATTCCAGATCAGCTACAGATCAAGAACTTGGAAATCTTACTCTATCCAACTGTAAAATAGGTTACCTTGGATAAGCCTTCAGGGGAGAGTAAACTTGAAGAGGAAATCCAAATCTTCAACCTAGAATACTAAAACTGAGCCACTCACCCTTCTGTAACCCCATAGGTGATGCTATTAAGTGTTACTGCTTCAAGGGGCATCCCAAGAAGTAGTGGAAGTCCAACCAGAGCTTCCATTATCTGAAACCTATCCTCATTGACCTCCCAAACATTTATTCTTAGATCATTGAATCAATCGTTCTGGTGGCATACTGACTGATTAATTTTATGGGGATATATCCAACTACACACAGAGACCAAACCACACAAGTGGAATAATGATAAAAAGCAAGTCTTCCACTGAAGATCTCAGAAGGAGTCAAAGGAAAATTTGTGCCTCCCCAATTCCTAAGATATTTTCAAATAGGTCCTTTGTTTTCTATACTGCAAAATAAATTAGTATGGGGGCAGCCAGATGAATACCTACAGAATTGAAATATGTGGTAATGTTATACAGCTAAATGGAAGCTATTCCAGGAGATTATATTCAGATTTTTAAAAAAGGATCTGAGTCAAAACTGGGGGGGAAAAAACCCCATGGTCACTGACTCACTTATGACTAGGGAAAACCAAGTTTCATTATATTATTGATGCAAGTAAATGTTGCATCAGGTTGCATCACAAGATGAAACTAAAGCCAGACTGATAATGTACAGGGAAGGAAAGAGCTCTCTTTGCCACAAAGAAAAGTGGCTAGATCACTCCAGATTTTGAGATCACATAACTAAAGACTCAGTTCTGCTGCATTGTTTGAAAAATCTTTAAGGGTTATTGTGTGCTAAAAATTCTGCCCAAACATGAGCTGGATGGAAGCTGAGGGATACTGAATGAAATCATCAGTTTATGTTGGAACAAAGGCTGAGTGCATCACATTCTCAACTTAAAGGTTTCTTCATTCTAGACACTTGAAGTAATACATCCATGAAGCACTTTGGTTTAAGGGAAAAGTTCAACTCTAAAAAGTTAGGGAAAAACCAAGTCTAAACTAACAGAAATTGGCCAGTGGTCAATTCTCCTTGACACTTTATCTCAAAATAGGTATTCTTGCATGTATACATTTGGATTTGGTCTAAATCTGCAGATTTCATTAGTCCCTGGGAGTTCCCACTGAGTTACCAGTTTGGCAGGAATTTAGAGAAGTTATGACTTATTCATGACTTACACAGCTAGTATGGCTAAGAGACTGGAGTTGAATCCAATTCTTTCTGATAAGCTATGCTCCCTTCTCACATACACAAGTCATACTGTAAAAAACAAATTTCAGTGTTTTTAAAATTTATTTCTAAAAGAGAGGTATAGTTTCAGACTCACTAAACTATTATCACGGTCCCTATGAATTCATTCAGGGCTCTGACTCTCAAATACACTGACTTGTAATCTAAGAGAAGGAGCCCAAATCCTCAGGCCTCTTACTCTTTTTTTAGAAGGTAGTTCAGGACCAAACAGTTGGACTCTGTGTGCATGATATGGGACCAAAAAGGCTGGATATGGAGTCTAATACCTAACTTCCAACCCTGGATTTACTTATTTTAGCTATTTACTTCTATTGGCCTCAGTTTCCTATTCTATAAAATTGATGGGGTTGGACTACATGACCTCTAATAAATCCACAGAGCATAACCAGTATGAGAAATGATTTTCAAAAAGAATATAAACTATGCAACTGCTGTCAAGACTGTCTTTGATGTAAGAGAGATAAGCCAAATGACCATCCTTTTAATAACCTGGTGGTCTTATTAATAAAGTGATCAAATTACTCAGAAACTCTTTCTCAAACCTTTTTAATCAACACTATAATACAGTTTTGGGTGTGTGCCTGGGGTCGGGGAGATGAAAGTGGAAGGCAGGAGGCAGAATTCTTGGTAATACAAAGTTTGATGATAGCCTAATGGTAACT
>JAJPUD010000429.1:356695-384617 GCA_023553655.1 Myrmecobius fasciatus | reverse complement strand
TGTTACCGCTGTAACATGCCATGAATAAAGTCCGAGTGTGTGTGCGCGCGCGTGCATGCATGAGGGTGAATGTGTGCATATATACGTGTGTGCGCGCGCGCGCGAAGTTGAAATTGCAAGAGTTTGCCAAATGCAAGCGTCCTAGAAGAAAGCGTCTGAAGCGTCCTAGAAGAAAGGGCTAATATCTGAGTAAAGAGCGTATCTCTCCCAGTTTAGCCATAAGTCTTTCAGAAAAGACATTTTCTGCAATTTCCAAGAAGGTGAGAATAAGTGAACCGTGCAACGGAGGAAAACAGGCGCAATTTGTGTAGAAAAAGCGGAGGTAAAGAAGAGTATTGCCTTCCTGGATTAAAATGGTGTACAACCATTCCATTACCTCAGCCAACAAAAACAATAACAAAACGGGGGCGGGGAGTGAGGACCCTGAATGTTTTGAAGTAACATTTGGAAGCAACTGAACCAGGCATCTGGATTCTGCGGGTGAAACTGCCCTGCAGAACTCGAGAGCTACAAAGCCCCGTAACTATTGTTCTCTACTAACTAGGGAAAATGGCTTAAAGGGATTGATTTGGTTTTCTAGGGGAGACTTAACCTGAGCTTCATAAAGAAGTAGGGATAGCTGTAGGGGTAGTAGGGCAGAGGAAGATAAAGATTAGAGGCTGATGGAAGAAGCAGGAAGAATAAATTGAACTCCCAACAGATGGGGAAAATAACGTACGATTTCTCTTCCTGAGAGTCAGTACGGTCGAACAAAAAGCTATTTGATTCCCCCCCCCCAACTAAACAACAACAAAAAATGTACCATAACCAAGGAGAAAAAGAATGTGGGTGATCACTTACACAATGCGCGCACACACAATTTCATTTTCTATTTATCACAAGATAATGTGTTTAGTAAACATTAAATTTCTAGTACAATATCAATTTTTAGAAAAAGATTTGAATAAATGAGAAAGAACTTAGTTTCAATAAACAGGCACACATTTCCTTCGGACAAAGGAGTAGGATGATATGGTTAATCAGATGCAGTTTGTTCTTTAGTTTAAATGCATACAATATTAAAATTTTCAGATAGAAGACTTTGCTTTAAATACTACTTTTGATACTATCTGTATGTGACTGTGAGCAGGGCACAATCTTCTTGGGCCTCAGTTACCTCATCTGTTAAATGACAGAGTTGCACCAGGCTTTTTAGGGTCCTTTCTAACTGTACTGCCATGAAACTCCATGCACGTAGTCATTATATTTACATTAAATAATCTACCGTCTTATTGTTCCTAAGAGCAGAAGAGGAGGGAGAGTAATATACAAGTGTTTCTCCTTAGCTTTTAAATTTAAAAGAAATCTTAGTACAATAGCATTGTAATTTGAGATTACTTTTAAAAAGATCCCCAAATAAATTTCCAACACTCCAAAAATCTCTTGCCATACATGCAGAATTTCACAGGAGAATAAACTATTTAAAAAAGAAAATCATCTTTGAAAATAAAAAGCAGAGGCACTGTTTCACCAGAGATGGTGCTCCAAACAGCTCAGGATGAGAACTTTGTGAAAGTGAACTGCAGGATTAGAAATTGGAATTTCAAAGGGAAGTGGGGATGGGCAGATTTACCCTTCTGTCCTGAATGACAAAGACAAAAGCTACTTCTGAAGAACATATTCAAGCTTGGTGAAGGTGATTTTCCCCTCTTCTATATCTACAGAAAAAGTGAAAAGTAAATCATTCTCTGGTATTTATTTGGGTACATAGCCCAAACTGCTAGTTTTCTTCACACACGTAGTCATATTAAATCTCTTTGCAGTTTGCCAAGTGGAAAAGGGGATAAGGGTAAGCCTTGTATTTCCATTTCCAAATTGGAAGGGAGCCAATATCTAAGGAGGTGGGGGGGAATAGTGGAGGGAGATGTAATTGTGCATTTATGACTTCCATAGCAATGAAAAATGAACAGATAGTCACACCAATTCTGCATGTGTGGGTAAAGGCTGCTTAGGACTGGATTGCATATCAAATGGAAATAAAATGCCTGTCAGTGCAGATTTAGGTAACATGGCTTGGTCCTCTGAGTCTTATAACCTTCTTTAATGCCTACATTTCCAGGATACTAGAGAAAGAATTTGCCATTGAATGCACACACATACCTACACAAACACATAACTGCTTAACTCGACAATGCTGTTGTCTCTCAGGTCATCCATGCATACCCACAAACACATCAGAATAATATACTTCCATGTAGTGTACTTCTGCATGTAGCCATCCATGTGCATACACACACATCACCCATATCCCTTTTTCCTGCACACTGCCTGATAACACTTCCCAAGGGTCTCTAGCCACACTGTACATCTGACTCCTGAATGCACCAGGTCTACCACCCACTCCCATGAATTATTGTAAAAACTAGAGCAATTTGCAGTATAACTTTGGAATTCACAGGATGAAGTGTGTCAAAATTAAGTCCTTTTATTTTAATCTTTTTTTAATGGTAAAGCTGGAATGTGGAGAATTATGACTATCAAATTCTCTTCTCTATAGTGATTAGCTTCTGGACACATTTAGGGGATAATTAATCATCTATTGTCTATATCTGTCTGGAAGGGAAATGATAGTCAGAGGACCTATGTGTGAATTCTGTCTTTGTGACTTATCACTACATGACTTCAAACCAGTGTCTGGGCCTCCATTTTCACAGCTGCAAAGTAATAATAATGGATTGGATGACCTCTGAAGTCCCTGTGTTCAGATTAATTTTAATTCTTTTGTTATTTAACTTCATATCATGTACCTAAGATAAAGAGTGCCAAGTAGTGTATGAAAAGCTGGGGAAACTGACAAAAACAAGAATCCTGGCCCTCAAAGGAATTAAATGAAGCCTACATTTGCTTTAAACATCCCTACATCTGGGAGATGTTTAGATGAATAATTATTTCCTTGAATTAGCTGAATCATTCATTGACCGATATGTGAACCAGTTATCCATAATTTTAAGAAGTCATTTTTAACCATGGGATTTAAAATAATGGTCAAGGCTCTATATAGAATCCATGTGAATCTAGATCAAGAAAAGTCTTCCTTTGGAAGACACATGAGCTCCTAAGGCAGCTAGGTGATGCACAGGACAGAGTATTGGGCCTACAGTCCAGAAGACCCAACTTCAAATCCCACTTTGGACACCAGCTATGTAATCCTGGGTAAGTCATAACCTTTGTTGGCCTCAGTTTACTTAACTGTAAAATGGAGATAATACCATCACCCAGCTCCCAAGATTGTTCTGAGGAGCAAATATTTGCATGTTGTTCATTTATTCAGTCATGTCCAACCCTTCATGATCCCATCTGAGGTTTTCTTGGTAAAGCTATTAGAATTATTTGCCATTTTCTTCTCCAAGCTCATTTTACGGATGAGGAAACTGAGGCAAACAGGGTAAAGTGACTTGCCCAGGATTCCACAGCTAATAAGTATCTGAGGTCAGATTTGAACTGTGGTCTTTTTGGACCATTTGGACCATTGGAGGGGATAGAGGTCCAATGCTCTATCCCCTGTGCCACTCACCTGCCTTGTTGATATGTCAGAAGCACATAGCTTAATAAAAGCCTGTTTTCTTCTTTCTACCAAACAGGATGATTCTCCATACCTCCTTATCCTGTGATTCTAATTAGTATCTTTGCATTTCTATCCTACTTATTGGAGGCCCTCCTCAGGTCTTAATATCTCAAGGATAAATCTCAAGATTGCCCACTTTATTTCTTATTGTTCATCCCTCTTCTCTTCCATGTTTACATGGCCCAAAACAACCCCATATGTCTTTCCATTACCCTTGGGGTTACTTATTTCAACTCAGATTAATTCATTCTTCCAAGGCAATCCCCTATGATTTAAAACCATATGCCATCATTGAGATCTAGCCTTTTTTTTTTTAAAGGAAAATATGAAGATAGAAAATGTATGCAAAGTAGAGAAATATTTTCTTCTACAGAATAAATATTCTTAGTTCATACAGAGTTCTCATATGACATGGTTTCCAGTCTTCTTATTATTCTAATTCTTGATTTTCCTAACCTTTAGGAGGATTTTCGAAAAATGCAAATAATCTACTGTAAATCTTTATGTGCCAGTGACCTCCTTGCTATTCCTTGAACAAGATACTTCACCCCCAACTCCAGGCAGCCGGAGATGTAAGACTGAAGATTTCAATACCTGGATGCTCTTCATCCTTACCTTGGACTTCTGGTTTTCTTCACCTGTAATTTTCAGTCAAATCTGACTCTTTGTGACCCCATTTGAAGTTTTCTTGACAGAGACATTGGAGTATTTTGCCATTTCCTTCAGCTCATTTTACAGTGAGGAAACTGAGGCAAACAGGTTAAAGTGATTTGTTCAGAGTCACAACCAAGGAAATATCTAAGGTTGGATTTGAACTCAAGAAGAACTCTAGAACGTCAATTCAGTCTATCCACTGTACCACTTAACTGCCCTGTTTTTCTTCAAATCCTAACTAAAATCTTATTTTTTATAGAAAGCCTTTCCTGATTCCCCTTAATTCTCATGCCTTCTTCTATTGATTATTTTCAATTTTTCATGTATATATAGCTAGCTGTATATAACTGTTTGCATATTGTCTCCTCCATTAGACCATGAATTTCTTGAGAACAAGGGCTGTGTTTCTGTCTCTTTATAATTCCTGCCCTCAGTACAGTACCCAAAACAGGTAAAAAAAAAAATTAAAAAAACCAACTCACCATAATTCCCACTAGAATGTGGAGAGGTTTGTGTCTCGCTGACACACCAATTAGTTATTTTATTGTAATATGTGTGAGCCTATACCAGTGGAAGTGGCAGTATCTAGGAGAAAAAGGGATTTATTTGAGAAAAGTGTACAAAGATAAAATTGACAGCTTGGATATGGCTTGAGCAAGGAGCAATTAGTGAGGTGTCAAGGATGATACCTAGATTAAGTCTAGGATACTAGGATACTGGTGCCCTTAACAGTAATGGGGAAGTTTGGAAGTTGGGAGGTTTGGGGGAGAAAGCTAGTGAGTTCAGTTTGAGACATACTGAGTTTAAGATATCTATTAAACATTCAATTCTAGATTTCAATTAGGCATTTGGAGATGCAAGTGCAAGGTGAATAGAAAGGTTAGAATGGGATTGATTGCTTTGAGAATCATCAGCATAAATTTGGAACTATACCCAAAGGGCAACTAAACTGTGCATATTCTTTGATCCAGTAATAATACTACTTGGTCTGTATCCTAAAGAAATTAAAAAGAGAGAGAGAAGGACCTATATACACAAAAATATTTATAGCAGCTCCTTTTGTAGTAGCAAAGAATTGTAAATTGAGGGGATGTGTATCCTTTGAAGAACTGGTGAACAAGTTGCATATGAATGTAAAGGAATACTATTGTGCTATGAGAAGTGTTAAGCTGGTTTCAGGGGGAAAAACAAAACAAAACAAAACCTGGAAAGACTTAGGTGAACTGATGCTGAGTGAAATAAGCAGAGCCAGTAGAACTTTGTATGTTGTAGTAACATATGTGATGATCAACTGTGATTGATTTAGCTCTTCTCAGCAATACAATGGGGTAAGACAGTTCCAAAAGCATCATGATGGAAATTTCTATCCACAACCAGAGAAAGAATTATGGAGTCTCAGTGCAGATCAACAAAACTTTACTTTTTTTTTTCTTTTCTACTTCATTTTTCACAACATGACTAATGTGGAAATATGCTTCTATATATGTGTGTGCATATACACTTATACGTATGTATATAAGTATAAATATGTATGTGTTTATATATAATTGGATTATTGCTATCTTGAAGAGGGGGAAGGAAAGAAGGGGAGGGAGGGAGAAAAATTGGGGATCCAAAATCTTTCAAAATATGAATATTGAAAATTGTCTTTACATGTCATTGGAAAAAATACTTAAAATTTTTAAAGCTGGAAAAAAGAATCACCATCATAGAGAAGATAATTAAATCTGTAGGAGCTGATGAGGTCATCAAGTGAAATCATAAAAGGGAGCAGGCTGAAACCTTGGGGGATACTTATAGTTCATGAGCATAACCTGGGTAAAGATCTAGCAAAAGACAATGAGAAGAGCACTTAGATAGTACAGTACAAGGTTAGGATAATGTCTTAAGAACCTAAACAAACAAAAGCATGGAAGAGGAGGATGATAGTGTCAAAGGCTGAAGAGAGATCAAGAAGGATGAGGATTGAGAAAAGGTCATTGGATTTGTCACCTAAAAGAACATTGGAAAAAGAAGTTTGAAGACTGAGAAGAAGAAAGGTTCCATTGTTAGGGAGTATCAGCAGCAGAATATGAACTCCAAATCCTTTGCCCTATCCCATGCACTACCCAGCTGCCTGAGTGATAATACATAATTTGTTGAATGAACAGCTGTCCCTTCTACAAGATTTAGCCCAAAAGGCTATCCAGACTCAGCTGGAAGGCAAGAAGTGATAGACCTCACTGCTTCCTGAGGGGAGCCAGCTTTTGAATACTGCTGATTCTTAAGAAGTTTCCTTACCTAAAAAGAGAGAAAATTGCCATCTGCAACTTCTAGTCTTTGCTCCTAGATCTCTCCTCTTAAGCCAACAAAAGCAAATGTAATCACCCCCTTTCACACAATGTGCGATGTTTAATCATTTTCATATGTGTCTGATTCTTCATGATTCCATTTGAGATTCTTGGCAAAGATATTCGATTAGTCTGCCATTTCTTTCTCCAGCTCATTTTGCAGATAAGGAAACTGAGGCAAACAGGATTAACTAAGGGTCACCCAAGTAATAAGTATCTGAGATTGGATTTGAACTTAGGTGCTCCAGACTCTAGGGATGGCACTCTATTCTTTGAAGAACTTAACTGTTCCTTCCAAAAATGGTTATCGGTATCTGTCTTAAATATTTTCTTCTCCAGAATAAATATTCATATTTCATCCAGAGTTCTCACGTGACTTCATTTCCAGTCTTCTTACTATTCTAATTAGCCTCCCAGAGATTCATTCTTGTTTGTTAACAGTTTTTCTTAAAACATGGTATCCATAGCTGACTTTAATATTCCAGCTGTAGTCATGTGCTCGTGTGTTAGTACAATAGAACTTGCACCTTTTATCTTAGGCACTATCATCTATATGCTAGAGACAAGTTGACTCATTCGGTATGTGACTACATTAGCTGCTTGGCAAGTAAAGGTGCTCTGGGACTTGATCCAATGGAGAAAAAAGGATTATTTTACTAGCAAATCAGTCTTCATGCTTTGCATTTGTATCTTTAGAATGATTCCTTCTATTTTGCTGATTGGTATGTTAGGTTGTACAGTAGAGATAGCACAAATCCGAAGCTCAAATCTGGTTTTAGACACTTATTAGCTGTGTGTCCCAGGAGGTAAGTCACTTAATACTGTTTACCTCAGTTTGCCCATCTGTCAAATGAACTAGAGAAGGAAATTGAAAACCATTCCAGTATTCTTTGCCCCCCCCCCCAAAAAAAAATAAAAGGAAAGTCCCTATTCTCCAGGAACCTCACAGTCTTGCTTAAGAAGTTTTTGTTTATTTTTAATCTAAGTAAATAAATTTACTCTACACTATTATTTACACTATTTATTTTTTTTTCCTGTATGGGACAAAGTTAGTTATGTTATCTGGATTTGGAGTAAGAAAGACTGGGGAGGTTCACATTATAACTTCAAAAAATATTGGCTAAGTAAAGTTGAATAACTCATTCAAGCACTCTCAGACTTAATTTTCCCATCAAAATGAGGATAATAATTGTATCACCTCCCTTGCAGGACTTTTGAAGATCAGATGAGCTATTACATACATATGCATATATACATACATATATATATACATATACATAGATAAATGTATCACAAATTCTAAAAGCCCTATGTGTATCTATTAATACTAGTTATTATTAATCTAATAAACCCAATAAATAATTGTCAAGCACCTACTGTGTGGCAGGAACTGTGCTAAGTGAGATGGATACATTTATAAAGTAATGAATAAAATAGTTAATTTTAAAAAATAATAAAAGGAAGGATAATCCTTTCAAGGAGTTCACATTCTAATGGGGGGGGGGAATGTATGTGAAGATAATACACAAAAAGGTGGCAGGAAAAGGGGTGGGTTGGGGGGCTCCAGAAGATACCTGGGCTCTAGAGCATTTTATTTGGGTGTAGTTGAAATCAGACAGAACAGCAGATCAAAGTAAAATCAGCAACACTCCAGTTTATGCCCTCTGTAAAGGAAGGCATTGGGAGGAGTTGGGTACTCTACTCTCCAGCCCTCCAATCCAAGGGCAGAGGAGGTTGATGGTGTGTTAACAGTTAAGGGAATTATCAGCATGGTGATGACATTAGAAATGATAAGGTTAATCTGGGAGAGGCATTTTATTCAGTGGAATAGAAATCAGGCAGAGCAGTTTATTAATATTTATTAATAAATATTTTAAATATTCAATCTCTAGATCTAGTCTGCCTTATTCTTAGTCTATGCCAAATTCATGACTTTTTTTTCTTTTTTACTCTATTAGTACATTAAAACAGAGAATGAGCATGGTCATGACATAGGAAGCAGGAGCTGACTTCAAAGTCAGGAAGTCTTGTGTTCAAGTCACCTAATCCCAGGACAAGTTACTTTCCAGTATTTGAGACAACTCTCCAAAAGGAAGTTGAGAGATCTCAGCCTGCTTTGGTAGATGGTATTTCCCCTTCCCTGTACCTCACCACTTGCTTGAGTTCTCCCCTTAAATAATAAAATCTTAGGCCCAATTGCCATCTCTATATTAAAATAGAGTATTTTCTATTTTGTATTTTAGAGGTGAGATCCAGTTGAACTTCCTGAGTTCAAAAGCAAAGAGGGATTGTTTTGTTTGTCAGCACCTAGCATTCTTAAGCATTTGTTACTGTTGTTTGTCCTTTGTTCTGGAAGACCACCATGACACCAGGGAGGTGTTGCCATGACTTGTAAGTGAGTTGACTTTAAGAGAGGTAGGTTTGTGTAATAAGGTCACCAGCCTCACCTTCTCCTCTGAAGCCATCTGGATACAGTGGCGAGATAGAGATCAGGATGAATGGAGATGGTCCTGGATACAAAGGGAGACTTGAACTTTTAAAGCTAAGCTTAACAATTTCTGACTAAGGCAAAGCCCAGTGTTTAAGACTAGGTAAGAACTGAGACCAAAAAAAAAAAAAATAAAAAAAAAAAAAAAAATTTTTTAAATATATAAAAAAGCTTATTTTATTTTTTTTTATAATTAAAAAAAAAAAAAAAAAAAAAAAAAAAAAAAAAAAAGCTTTTATAAGAATTTAACAAAGCTTAAATTGGATTAAATTATAATTAATAGAATAAAACCACCATCACAACAACTCAACAACTTTGCTAAATATTCCAAATTTGCATATGCTTTCCAATAAGTAACTTATCCTTTTATCAACTCCATTTTGGACTCTCCTCATCTTGCTCTAGGACCATTTGAAGTTTGCCTAAGGCTTTCCTATCAACCTTAAAAATGTGTAGTGAAGGAGAGACTCTTGGTTTATTATTGTCGTTGTTATTTTGGCTTTCCAAAGGTAGATTCTTATTACCATAAATAGCTGAGTTCTGACAGACCCCCAAAAAGTATCACTCATCAGAGACTGCATATAAGTTTTATCTTCTATCAGTAAGTTTTTGTTGGGATGACAAAGTGGCACCCAGACTGCAATCAGGAAGAATCATCTTCATGAATTCAAACCCAGTTTCAATGCAACCCTATCTAGTCTATGGAATTACAGGATAGTAACGAATTCCATTTATTTTTCCCCTTTTCTTGAGTTATTTCTTGGCTTCTCTTATCATCTTTGCTTGGCAGTATCCATTGGTCGTCATCCTTTATTTCCCAGAAAATTAGAAGGGCAGATTAGCACCTTTTATCTCTCAAGTGCTCATAACCTAGAATCTGTGAGTTTCTTTTTATGTTTTATCAATTAATATTTCCAATATAATTGGACTCTTTGGTGATCTTATATATTTTATTTTATGCACTTTTTTGTTTTTTGTATACTTTATTTCATGCATTTTTATAATAGCTTTTTATTTTTCAAAATATATGCAAATGTAGTTTTCAACATTTACCCTTGCAAAGCCTTGTGTTCCATATCCTCTTTACCTCCTCTCTCCTGGAGCAAGTAATTACATTATTTCCACTGCTTGCTTTTTAAACATTCTGAAAAGGGGTCCCTAGATTGTCAACTGGGATCTTTGCTGTTAATGAATTAAGTCCTATCTCACACAATAGGATCCCATTTGGGGCAATGATTTGCCATTTCCTTCCTCCAGCTCATTACACAGATGAGGAAACTGAGGCAAACAGGGTTAAGTGACTTGCCCAGGGTCACACAGCTAAAAATTGTCTGAAGCTGGAATTTGAACTCAGATCTTCCTGACTGAAGGCTCCAAGCTCTATCCACTGTGCCAACTTAAAAAGTCCTGATCTAAAGAATTTTCCCATTTCAATGAAATCACAGCTCCATGTTCCATTTCTGCTCTTTTCTAAGATATAGCTTGGTACTCTGGGATAGTAATCATAGTTTTAGAACTAGAAGTCATCTAGTCCAGAGTCATATAGACAATTAGAAGGCATAGAGGTGGTATTTGAACTCATGACGTACTAAAATCCTCCAACTCCCCATCCCTTTACCCTAATTTAGCATTCTGTTTTTCTCCATCAAAAATCCATAATTCGATAGGGCTTGGCTTTCTGATTCAAATTTTTTAGTATTTGAGCAAAACTGATAAGAAAGGGCTGATATCCTAGTAATTAATTACAAAACCTTGGTTTCAAGACTGGGAGAGCTTCCTCTCTGAGGGAAGATGAGGGTTTCAAGATGCTGGTTTCACAAATATAGAATCAAAGATTGTTGATTAACAAATGCATTCAATTGTACAAATTCCTAGGTCTATTAAGTACTTTTAGTACATTTAGAAGTAGATAAACATAGCAAATTATCTACAGTTTGAACAAAACACTTGAGTACAGAGCATCCATGAACCACTTTGTAGATCTACTGCTACAAAGGAAGACAAACAGAAGTAACTTTCTAATTCTTTATGCCAAGCTCAGTGCCATCCTAAGTAACAAGCCCTGTGTCTGAGATAAGAATTTTTTTCCTTCAAATTGTACTGTATCTGATGGAGGTAGATTAAAATTTGTGAAGCCAATGCCCTTTCTTCTCAAACAAGGAAAGGAAAAATACTTTGTCTTTTAAAAAGAAACTTCACCATTGATAAGAGTAATTCAATTAATTGCTGATCTAGAAACAAACAAACAAATAAATAAATGGAAGAACTTAGAAAAAAGACGTGAGTAAGATCTAAAGAAATACTTCCTGGATTAGTACAATCATCCTGAAAAGTACAAGATTTGGAAATCCAATGAGCTAATAATTGATTTATTATATCAAAATTATTATTATGCTATAATATATTTTGTTATAAAAGGCATTATTATCCATAATGTAAAATATTATTGTTATTATTATGAGTTAGAGGAGCTGGAGTTCAACTGGATCTTTGCCATTGAATTACCAGTATGACCTCTTTGCCTCAGTTTCCATATCTGAAAATGGGGATAATAATAGCATTTATCTTCCAGGGTTGCTATGAGGATCAAATGAGATAAAAAATTATAATGTTTAGCACAATGTCTGGCACATAGTAAGAACTAAATAAAAGTTATTATTATTATTGCGATAATGGTGGTGATTGTTATTAACCAGAGGAGCTGGATCTAAACTGGACCTCTGCCCCTTAACTATCCAGATGACTGTGAACATCTTGGTTTGTCTCATTTTCCTCATCTGTCAAATGAAAGGGTTGGACTACAGAGAACTAGAAGCTCCTCCTAGTAGCTAGGCGGTCTAGTGGCTCTAGCACTGGGTTTGGAGCCAGGAAACTCTGAATTCAAATCTCATCTCAGATACTTATTACCTATGTGATCTTGAGCAAGTCACTTGCTGTAAATTAGTGATGATGACAACAATATCCATCTCCCAAGTAATATAGTGAGATGAAATGAGATAAAATTTGAAAAGCAATTGGGACAGTGCCTTATATATAGTAAGTGCTTAATAAATGTTTAATATCCTCCCTACCAAATCTGATCAGTGCTTGTTATTTACTTTATTTCACTCATGTCCTAATCTTCTTGTCCTCATTTGGAATTTTCCTAGCAAAGGTACTGGAATAGTTTGTCATTTTCTTCTTCATCGTATTTTATAGATGTGGAAACTGAGGCAAACTGAGGGTTCTTTTCCAGTGTACCACCTAGCTGCCCAATTAGCCTTACTCAGAAATTTTAAAGTCTTACAGAGCTGCCTGGAACTTTGCAGATCAGTTAAATGCCTTGCCTAGGGTCAAATAGCTCTTTTCTTTCTCTTTATAGATTGGAGGAAGGACTTTAACTCAGGTTACTAAGTCAGAAGACTGTGAAAACAAAGACCGAATTTAAATACTTGCTTTCAAGTCATATGATTATTGGAGAGAAGGATTTAACATGAATGCAGAGCAGAAAATCCAAAGTATGTACTATGTTCCTTTCAGGACATACAAAGCAAATGAGATGAGCAAGAAAACAGAAAAGACTTTGTGTGGAAAGTTGTGTCTAAACTCTGACTTGAAGGAAAAGGACTGCCTTGAAAATGGAATATAACCTAGAAGACCTGGGGCAGGGACAGCTGGAGAAAAGGCGTGAAGGTGGGAACAGCTGGTAAGGCAACTTGACTAGAAAACATCATGAAACAAGAAAAGGAAGTAAAATAGTTAGGATCCAGATCAGAAAGAACTTTAAGAGCCTATTGGAGAGTTTTATATTTTATCCTAAAAAAAAAAAAAAATCCATGGAAGATTTAGGTGGGAGGGAAGGAGAACCACAATTAGATCTGTAATCTAGGAATAGCCACGTCCAGCCATATATGAAGGATAGGTTAATGGCAGTAGCATGTGTTGGTTTCTATATGGCCTAAGGAATAAGGGTGTCTTTCAGATAAGCCCCCATTCAGAAGAAAGCAATAGATTTAAAGCCAGCTGCTTGGAGATCATCTAATCTAACCCCTAATTCACAGTATTGGGTTGTTTTGCTTTATTAAGTACAACCATAATTGCTAACATTTGTATAGCATTTTAAAATGTATAAAGTATTTTTTACCTATTTTCTCATTTCATGCTATTATGACTCCATTTTACAGATGAGTAAACTGAGGTTTGCTTAGGTCACTATTATTTGTCCTCTGTTCTCAAAGAGCACCATGACATCAGGGAGGTGATGCCATGACATGCAAATAAACTGGATTTAAGTGAGGGACAGCTGGGCAAGGTCACCAACCTCACTTTCCCCTCCAGAGTCATCTGGGTCCAGTGACCAGATACAGGTCAGAATGAATGGAGATGGCCCTGAATGCAATGGGAGACCTTGGCATTTTCAATAGGTCTAAGCCCCCTCCCAGAAAGATTGATTGATTTATTTAGATAATTTTTTTTTTGGCTAGATGAAAGAAGTATTAGTTGCTTCAATTTCTTCCTAGTCTTAATCACTGATTAAGCTTAAGTCATGCTACTAAGTAATAAATTCAGGTCTTCTTAACTAAGATACTCTGTCTCTCTGTCTGTCTCTTTCAGGCTGTCTCTCTCCCTTTTTCTCTCTAGGTTAGAATTGAATTTGGGCAGCAAGGTGGTGCAATTGATAGAGTTCCCAGGTCTGGAGTCAAGAAGACTCTCTGTGAGTTCAAATATGGCCTTAGAAACTTACTAGCTATGTGACCCTAAATAAGTCACTTGTTCTTGCTTACTTCGATTGTAAATGAGCTGGAGGGGTAAATGACAAACTACTCCAGTATCCCTGTTTTGAAAATCCCAAATGGGTCATGAAGAATTGGACATGAATGAAACCACTGAACAATAACAAAAAGATAGAAATTACACACAATTCCTTGAAGTCCTTCAATATTCACCCTTGTAATTTATGTCATTGCCAATTGACATTTATATTACATTTCAAGATTATTCACTTCATGAAGACAAACAATAGTGCATGTGCTTTCTCCTTTCACATACAAGACAAGAAATAGGAAGAGGGATAGAAAGAAGGAGGGGGAAGGGAAGTGGGAAAAGGAGAGACTGAACTTCACAAAGCCTGCAAATAACACGCTTGTCACGTTCCAAGTGATGGAAATAAGTGTTCTAGCACCTTCCAAGTTATTCTCACAACATGAGGTGTCATGGCAAGTTAACAAGATAATATCTGAGTTTCAACTGCATAGTGAAAATTTTTTAAAGTTATTAAATATGAAAATTGGCTCATTGGAAAAGGATAACAAAAATTAATATGCTACTATATAGATATATACATAAGGCACATTTTATAAATCACAAAAAATTAGAGTTCAAAGAGAACCTACTGATCAACACTCCAAGCTATAATATCCCCCAACAAGAGGTCACCCACCCAGTTTCTGCCTCTTGATTATCTCCAAGGTCAGGGAACTTTCTATAGAGGTAGTCTCTAGGGCTCAGTATTTTTTCTTGGCTTATGTTCACTAGTTAATTGAGTATTTAAATGGCTATTGTGTGCCTCTTGTATTTGGAACAACTAAAGATATGATTAGAGATAGGGATTAGACTTGTGATTTCAAGGAACTCCCAGATGAAAAGCTCTTTCTTTAGATGTGTGAAATTTGTAATTTTAAGAGAGCTGCCCAAGGGCAGCTAGGTGGAATAGTGGTTAGAGGCCCAGGCCTGAAATCTGGAAAACTAATCTACTAGAGTTCAAATTTGACTTCCAACACTAGTTGAGTGACCCTGGGCAAGTCATTTAATTCTGTTTGCCTCAGTTTCCCCATCTGCCTAGTATCAGGAAAATTTATCTACCTAAATTCAAATCTGATCTTGTGTGACCCCGAGCAAGTTTCCTTCATCTGGAGAAGGAAATGGAAAAATCACTCCAGTTTCTTTGCCAAGAAACCCCCAAATGGAATCCCTGAAGGATCAGACATGACTGAAAACAACTGAACAATAAAGCACTAAGAAGTGATAGTTGAATCCAAGTCTCAGAAGGTCTGGACACTATTCAGTATACTACATTGTTTTTTACTTAGCAGACAATGAGATTTAGCCTGGCTATTCTACTTTCACAGAAGGGAAAGATTAGGTTATGCTGATATTTGAGATAGAGATTGAGATTAGATTTGTGATTTCATTAGCACTGAGGACCTCTCAGATGAATTAATTCACAGGACCAACAGTTCCATTTACAATCTCAGAGAGTTAAGTGCCTTGCTCAGGGTCACACAATCAGTATATGTCAGAAGACAGACTTAAAATTTCCTGTTTTAAGACCTCCCTGTCCTAAAGACCAGTTTTCTGTCATTATGCTGACCTGTCTCCTGATATTAACAGTTCTGATAGTGATGTTAGCAAATCCTTGTTGAATAAAATTCAGTTGCTGGGTTCCTCCCACTAACAGCCTTCTCCCATGTTTCATCTTGAAGAAAAGGTCATCTAGGACTCTCAAATGAACCAAATGCAAGTTCTCACAAGTCTTGCAAAGTAGGAAGACTTTGAGTATAGTCCTAGCAAGGGGCTATCTATGCATTAGTTGTCTGAGAACCAGTCTAACAAAATTCAGAGACGCTCATAAACAGGTATTTAGCAACCAGGTGTTATATATTTTCCACCATGGTAACTCATGAAGACCATCTACTTATCAAGACAGGGAAGACTAATGATGGGCCTTGGAATAAAAGGTGCCCCATAGATGAAATCAGTCCTAGATTCAACCAATTGACAGTTAACTGATGGCCATTAATTTATTAGGGGTTCCTAGTCCAACAAATACTGCTTAAACCTGCCTAGCTCAACTAGACTAGAATTCTGTGATTATATTTGCAACCCCATGTGGGGTTTTCTTGGCAAAGGTACTAGAATGATTTGCCATTTCCTTCCCCAACTCATTTTACAGATGAGGAAATTAAGGCAAATAAGGTTAAATGATTTGCCCAGTCACACAGCTAGTAAGTATCCAAAGCTAGACTTGAACTCACCGTCTTTGATTCCAGAACTGAAACTCTATCCACTTCACCACCTAGCTGTAATCCCTTTTTTGTTGGTGTACTAAGATTGCTCAAAAATGATGGTGGAAGGCAGTACTTTCCTACCCGGCTATTCTATTTTTATCTGAAAGTCATTGTGGAATTGCAGATTGAGTGCTGGACCTAAAGTCAGAAAAGTTTGGTTTCAAATTCCACCTTTGACACTTATCAGTTGTGTAGCCATGGACACTTGGATCTTTCCCCAAATTGTTTTCTTTATCTATAATATGGGGATTTTAATTATACTAGTATTGCTTGCCTTATTGGATCGGGGGAATCAAATGAGATAATGGTATAAATTTATAAACTTAAGGTTATAAATATCAGCATTATATAAATGTCAGTTATTTCTAATTAACATTCTGTACTTTTACCTGACAGATAGCCTTAATGGTTAGAGTAATGGACCTGAAGGCAGGAAGACATGAGTTGAAATGCCTCAGACACTTACTAGCTGTGTGACCCTACGCAAGTCATTTAACTCCATTTGCCTCTGTTTTCCCAACTATAAAATAGATATAATAGCATCACATACCTCTCAAAGCTGTTGTAAGGATTAAATGAAACAATATTCATAAAGCATTAAATATTTGTGTCTTGCACACAATAGGGTACTCTATAAATGTTTATTCTTTCCCTTTCCACTTTCAAAACAATTTTATCAATGATACCATTTCTTTCTATTTAAAAAAATCTTAATCATAATATTTGATCTGGAATTCTTATTTGGGTGTAGGGAACTCCAGGTAGATTCAGGTGTCTTGTATCCTTAGAGAATTAGTCAAGACTGAGAAGTTAAGGGATTTCCCAAAATCCTGGGGGGTTTGAAATTTAGTCTTTTTTTATATCAAGGCTCCTCCTCTATCCATTCATTATACAATACTCTCTCTCCATAAAGATCTTTACTTTTATAAGTACCACCAAATTTCCTTTATTGAAGTAGGAATTGAATAATTTACCTGATCTCTCAGAGGTACAATATAAAGAATGTTGAACTTGGAGTCAAAGGTTATTGTTCAATCATTTTAGTAAAGTCCACTCTTCATGACCTCATTTGGGATTTTCTTGGCAAAGAATAGTTTGCCATTTCCTTCTTCAGCTCATTTTTATAGATGAAAAAACTGAGGAAAATGGGATTAAGTGACGCCCAAAATCATACAGCTAGTGGTGTCTGAGGCCCAATTCAGATTCTGGCTCTGCTCCTGGCATTTTATTTTCATTTACTCATCCATCCATCCACTAATTAACTTATCTGTCTATCCATCCATCCATCCATCTATCCATCCATTCATTGTGAACTTTTACAAAAGAGATATTTACTTTAAAAGCTATAATCACAAATACACATATTTATTCTACAACTTGTGGAAAACATAATCTCTTTTTGCAGGAACTCATACTTTGGGGATGAGAAGTGAATTAGATTTATGACTTATCTCAGGTCCTATTTGAGCAGTAGTGTCATAACCAAATAGAAATGAGGAGAGGATAGGAATGAGGGGGGCACTAAATCACACAAAAGGATTCCTGTAAAGTGAATATTGACTTAATTTTCAAATGTAATGTTTTCTATATTTTATAGTATTTTTATTTATTTTTAAAAGTATTATTTCCCAACTACATTTAATTTGGTTCAGTCCTTGCTTAGCTGGTCACAAGTAAGTTTGACACTTCTGCTTATAAAGCACAGTCCTCTGGAAATTTTAAAAAATTGAATTAAATTTAACTTTTTAAATTATATTTAAAGTTCTGAACTCTTTTCTTCCCCACCCTGTACTAGATAAGGTCTTCATTTGATACACACACATACACACACACACACACACACACACACACACACACACAGACATTATCTCTCTGATTCTGTCTGTATATGTGTGTGTGTGTGTGTGTGTGTGTGTGTATAAACATGTGAAACCATATTATGTATATTTCTATTTATCAGTTCTTTCTCTGGAGGTAGATAGCATCTTCATAGGTACTTTGTAGTTTATTTAAATAATTATAATTCTCAGAATACTTATGTTCACAATTATTCTTTTAACAGTATTGTTGTTACTTTATACAATGTTCTCTTGGTTCTGCTTATTTTACTCATTTCATGAAAGTTTTTTTCCATATTTTTCTAAAATCAACCTGCTTATCATTTCTTACAGCATAATAGTATTCCATCACAATCATATACAGGACCTTGTTCAGCCATTTTTCAGTTGATAGACATTCTCTTAAATTCTCACCACAAAGAGAGCTACTATTAGTATCTTAGTACATATGGAGTTATTTCCCTTTTTCTCTGATCACCTTAGGAATCAGACCTAATAGTGATATTGCTAATTCAAAGAGTAATATACAATTTTATAACTCTTCAGGCCTAATTCCAGATTACTCTCCAATATGGTTGGTTCTACCAACAGGGAATTAGAGTCCCAAAATTTTCATATCCTGTCCAACAATTGTCATTTTTCTCTTCTATCAATTTAGCCAATCTGATAGATATGAGATGAAATCTCAAAGCCATTTTAATTTGTATTTTTCTAATCAATAATGATTTAGAGCATTTTTTATATGCTAACATATAATCCAATCATCCAAACCATCCAAAAACTGCCTATTCATATCCTTTGACTATTTCTTAATTGGAGAATGACTCATATTCTTATAAATTTAACAAAGTTTTCTACAGAGCTGAGATTTGAGACCTTTATCCGAGAGTCCTCCAGTATTTAAAAAAGCAAAAACCAAACCTCTGATTAGGGGGCATTCTTTAACTTCTTTGGGCCTTGTTTCTGCATGTTTAAAATGATAGGGTTGTACTATATTGACTTTGAGGTCCTTTTTAGCTGTATATCTAGTATCCTTCCCCTCCCCCATTTCATTCCTTGAAATTTAAAAGTTCTCTCACAAGCAATTCCCTCAAACCTATATAAACAACTAACCTTTACCAAGACCCTACAAGACCTTATTATATTGCAGGGGGAAAAAAAGACCTTGACTGTCTTCAAATGTCAAACCCCATCCTTCCTGAGTGATCTTAGAAGCCAGTGAAGCTTGCTTACTTTCTGTTTCTCTGTAGGTATTTTGTACAAAACCTCAAGTTTCACATGATTGCATATTTTAGGTTAGAATGTTTCTTTTAAGCTTTGTTAAATGTCTCTGTAATTGACTTCCTTTTTGGAGGTGGCCGTGATGGTGTTAGGGGAGTTCCAGCAAGCACATTGGTGACAGACTATTTACAAATCCCCAAGTAACCCAAATAACAAGCAAAATCTCAACATTAGTTTCAAGTGTACCAGCAATCAAACACCCCAAAACTGAAGAAATTGAATTCTAAACAAACAGAAACCCAAACAAACCAACTACAATGTTTCAAAGGATTATTCAGCAGCTTCTAAAGTAGTTATTCCCTGATTTAATGTGTCTCATTATGGCAAATAGGAGAAGGCTGAAATTTAGATGACAGTTACATTTAATAATAATAAAAATAATATTCATATGGTGCCAACTATGTGTCAAGCACTGCGCTAAGAATTTTACAAATGTTATTTTATTTGATCCTTACAACAACCCAAAGTAGGGGCTGTTACTATCATAGTTCTCATGATAAAGATGAGGAAATTGAGGTGAAATGACTTGTCCAAGATCTCATAGCTAGGCAGTATCTGAAGCTGGATTTGAAAGCAGATGTACTCAATCAAGCTCTAGGATTCTACCCACTATACCACTTCTACTGAAAGGGTAATTCTTTGTACTAACTACAATTCACAAAAGTGCTTTTCCCACTATTCCACTCTCAATAACATCCTAAAGGACAGGGATTCTTAATGTTTTTGTTTGTATTATAGATACCGTGGCAGTCTGGTGAAGCTTTTGGATCTTCTCTGAATATTTTAAAATGCATAAAATAAAATGCATAGAAATACAAAGGAAACTAATTATACAGAAATAATGTTATCCCAAAACAACCACCACAAGTTCTGATGCCCAGACTAAGAAATCTGCTCTAGTTCATTAAAAAGTAAGGGACAATGGCTTTTCTGTAACACTTCATTTTTCTGACCCTCAGTTTTTTCATTTGTAAATATGACAATTTGACTAGATGATCTCCAAGATCCCTTTTTTCTCCCTATGGTCTTATAATTACCTCTTCCAACTTTGAATCTATGATTTCCTCTACCCATCCACCACCAATCTCTCTCCCCCACTTTTTTTTTATAGAAGCTAAAAAATTAAGAGAAATGAACAGAAAAATGAACAGATAAGAAACCAACTGGAACTCTGAAGTAAAAATAAAACATCTCTGAAATGTGGGTATGTCAATGGGATAATGTGACTTCACACACAAAAAAATTTGATATACAGGCAATTTTCCAGACATTTATCTAAAATGACAGATAAAATATATTTGTTTGATCACAAATTATTTTTTAAAAAATCAATTACAAAACCCATTAGAATCTTTTGCTAATCTGCCAATCTGTGGAGAAGTAAAGTGGTTTGGGATTTTTTTTTCCCCCTTCCCTTCTTTAACTTTATAGAAAAAAAAATCCCCTCTCAGTTTCTCCTGCAAAAATAACCTCAAGTATTTACTTCCTTCCATATCATATATACTCTTTACCACAGAACTTAGTCTAATATGTCAAGAAGAGATGCAAGAAAAAGCCCAAATGTCAGCCATCTGTAGACCAGAACTGACAGGCTTGGGAGGGAAGATGAAAACCCCTCATTTTGTATAACTAAAAATGGGTTCTTGTATACGCCAGAGAGCCAGCTCCATACCACCCAATCAGGAATTCTATAAATATGTAGCCCAGTCACATAAACAGTTTCTTTTCCATTTCTAGATTGCAGTTTATCTTAACAGAGCTGAATCAATTTAGCATGGGAGAAATAAAAGAGACTGGTTTAAAAGCAGTCCCAGAGAGAGAGAGAGAGGTCTGAATTTTTCAAACAGTTTGGAGCAGAGCCATGTGGTGGATTTCACAGGGCAACACTTTCCCTTTCTCATCTCCAAGAAGAAAGAACAAGTAGTTTTCCCTAATCTTTATGGTGTTTTGCAGTTGGGTCAATTACAATGGATATTAACAAAGTCAAATAGACCTAGAGTTAGGTTGAACTGTTGGGTCAGTTACAATGGATACTAAAGGTAAAATAGACTAAGTGAGGCTGAATTGTTGGGTCAATTGCAATGGATACTAACAAGGTAAAATAGACCAAGTGAGATGAATTGTTGGGTCAGTTACAATGGATAATAACAAGATAAGATTGACCAAGTTAGGCTGAACTGTTAGAAAGATATTCCTGCTGTCTTTCATTTGGGTCAATTACAAGAGATATTTGTAAAGTGAAATAGATTGAGGTAGCTGAAAGAGCAGTCCCTCTTTATCTTATGCAGTAGTTAATCCCAAAGCAAGGAAAATGGGTCATGAAGATGGGGTGTTGGGGGAGGGAAAGGGGATGTCGGTTATAAGCAGGCAAGGTTTTTGCTGGTAATGCTTAACAACTGGCACTCAAAAAAATTTATACAAATGCATTTATAAATTTAACTTGAATTAACTTTTCTTCCTCACTTTCTTAAGTCTAGACAATCAACAAAGTAATAAGCCAAGCCCTGATTGGTATCCTTTGCTGCTTTGAGGTATAAATGCTTATGCTGAAAATTTAACAATGAATTTTAAGCAGGTTCCAACATGCCCCTGAATAGCCATCTCTGGAGTCTGAGGGTTGCAAAACAGAAAAGTAACTCATAGAAAGCCTCTCTAATCCTTTGTCAATTCATTAGTTGAATTTATTTTCACTTGCTTTAGAAGAATGATCCTTATAAACACATACACACATATGTACAACTTAAAAAACAACAATACAACAGTTTTTATTACCCCTTCCCCACCCCCAGGCTTTATAAGGGTTGTTTGTTGCTCTCTTGTTCATTGATAGGTGGTTTGTTTTTTGTTTACTTGTTTGTTTGTTTTGGTTTTTTACTTTTCTTTTTTTACTTTTTTTTTTTTATAGCTGCTAATCAGCTTGTCCTCCCACTTACTTAATCACTCCTTTTCAGCCTTGTTTACGATCAAACACTCTTCTGATCTCTAAGCTCCTAACAAGTATGGTGGTCTCCTTTGATTCACTGAAGCTACCATGATGGCATATATTTTCTATTCTAGCTTGGCATTCTATGCCTTTATTCCATAAGGAAAAAAAAATTAGCTTGGGAAGGATCTGCATGACTTTGGGGAGTACTTCTCGTTTTTTCACAGGGTAATAATACTGAACTTTTTTTTTTTTTATTTTTTTTTATTTTTTTTTAATGCTGAGGCAATTGGGGTTAAGTGACTTGCCCAGGATCACACTGCTAGGAAGTGTTAAGTGTCTGAGGAGCTCAGGTCCTCTTGACTTCAGGGCTGGTACTCTATCCCCTGAGCCTCCTACTTGCCCCTACTGAACTTATTTTAAAGCAGTGGTTCTTAGATTGGTAGGTCCTAGCTTGCTCAGAAGTAGATTCCCCTGCCCAACTTATGACTCTCCAGGATGCTCACTTGATAGGCTAATGAGAGAGAAATAAGGGGTTTTTATCTCCTTTATAAGTCCTTTTAGGTCTGGTCTCTAAAAGGCTGACATTTTATCTCATTTTTGCATTTGTTCTTCCTGTTTTTGTTTTCTAGCTCAAAAAATGACCTGCCAAAGATGACTATGGACTTTGGGACTGCTTTGGATGAGTGTTCAGTAAAGAACACAAAATTCAATTGATGAAGAAGAGTAGATGTGAGAAATGACCATTATATTAACAAATTCATGAGAAGTCAACCTTTTGGACCATGCCCTGGTCAGAGAAAAGAATTCTGAGAATTACACTTTGACAATAACTCTTTTAAAATGATACTTTCTGGTCACTTCCAAACCACATCACTATGAGTATATATAGCTTCCCTCTTACTTGCAACTCTTCTTTATATATTGTCTTTCCCAGTAGAATATAAGATCCTCGAGGAAAGGAATTGTCCTGCTTTCATATATTTGTAACCCTAGAACTTAGTGTATTATCTGTAATCTATACACATTGAAGTCATCTGTACACATTAAGGTCACTATCCATATTTAATATTATTGTTTGATCCTTTATTGAAATATTATTTTATTTACATTAATGTAACAATGCTGTCTCCCAAAGCCTTCTGTTTTAAATTTTCTTAAAAATTAGTGAACAAAATCTATTTTCTTTCATATCTTCCCCAATGGAAAAAATAATAAGGCTTTTTTGAGAAATATGCTTAGACAAACAAAACTAACCTGTGCATTGGTTATATCCAAAATTTAATATATTTAAATATTTATGCTTATTTATACTTATGAATATCAGTCATATAATATTATTATACATGTATATGATATATATGATATATATTTATATTTATATTTCATTCTGAATGCTGAATCAGAAAGTTCTGATGTCAGGAAGTCGTCTGTCCTATCACTGATCCTCTGGAACCATGGTTGTTCATTCCATTGGTCAGAATTCTTGTCTTTTGAAATTGAAAAACCTTTTTGTAATAGAAAAGTTAGGTCAAATAAAATTAAGCAAAACAAATTTACACATTGAACAGATCTGATAGCATATGCCTCACTCTCATCTGCATTTCACCAATTCCCTACTGAAAGAAGGGGAAGTATGTTTTATCATCAATGTTCTGATCCTCTAATTTTTATTTAATTTCATCTATTTTTATAAGCTATGTAAAACATATCATCTGCTTAACACATATGCTGGACAGAGCATCAGAGGAAAGGGATTTGAATCTTAGAGCTGATATTTAATAACTTTGTGACTTTGGATAAGTAACAACATCTCTGGCCTCTCCCTTATAAAATAGAAAGTTTGGATTAGGTGGCCTCTGAAGTGTCTTACATCACTAAATCAGTGGTTCTATGTAATTTTGTGATTGCAGGGCCTCAAAGTTCTATTTCATTTCTAAATCAATGAAACAAAGAGTGAAATAATGTAAAAGGTATAAGCAAAAAATTTACTATTTTTACCCATAATGGAAATCCAAGCAACTGTCATTTCATGCTGAATGGCCCATCTCTTAAGTATGCTATACAGTTTTCATAGAAATCCATAAACTATATCATATGATCATGATATATCATATCAGATCTCATTTTATAAAGTGAGGAAACTGAGGTCCAGAGAGTTTAAATGACCTTTATAAACAGAAAACTGGATGCAGTGGATAAAGCAACAGCCCCGAAGTAAGGAGTACCTGAGTTCAAATCTGGTCTCAAACACTTAATACTTTCTAACTATGTGACCCAGGGCAAGTCACTTAACCTCAATTGCCTCAGCACGGAAAAAATAAAAAAGAAAAGAAAAGAAAAGAAAGAAAGAAAGGGAAAGAAGATGAAAGAAAGAAGAAAAAAAAGAAGGAAAAAAAACCTGGGACCTAGAAAAGTAAGTAATTTGTACAGTATCATAGAATTATCTAGTGACCCTCTCAATTTGGGTCTTCTTTGTTTCCAAATCAATTGATTTCTCCACTACATAATTAAAAACACTAACATATAATTCTAGTTTCAAATTTTCAAAATTTCACCAAATTTTTACATATTAAGACAATCAATTTTCCAATTTTATTTTGGAGCAATAGTGTGTCTATACAGGTTCCATTTTTTTCTGCAAAATAATGACAGCACATATACAGCCTTGACACCAATGGTCCATAGCAAAGCTTAATAAGAAAATTGTCTATTATTTCTTGGGAGACATCCACAGAAGATCAAAATATATTTTCCCAATACTAGAGACACAGTACTGTTGATAGTACTGAAAGCTTCCTTCATAGACACAAGTTTTACATTTAAGCTAAATATTACAAAACACATGGAGGGCAAAGTGAAGGGAAGTGTTTTGATACAGTCTCATGTTGGAGAAGGGGAGGTAGAGGAGGAAGCAAACCAGGAAACTGATTTAAGACCATTCCTCAAAAAAAATGGTGGGGGAACAAACAGTATAGATTGGGGAGGAGGTTATTCTAATTCAATTTCTATAATATGGGGAAAGTACTTTATTATTTATTAATATTATTTGAGCCTAGCTTTTTGTGGTTTGAAAGTGCCACTCTTAAACTGTAGATCATACTTACCTTAGAGACCCTTCAGGGAAGCTTAAGTTCACCTAGATCTTATATCCTCCCCCAAATCGTTTATTTTGGGTTTCCCAATAGTGTATTTTGTTTTTGCCAAAATTTTATTGAATATTTATGCTTATCTGCTGATATATCTACATATATAATATGTATGTGTATACACCCATACACACACATATATAAACACACACATATGTACATCAAACATCTTTACCTGAAAACTGCCTTCTAGAAATTTCCTTTGTGGTGCACCTTTTTCTTGCTCTTTGCTGAACTGACAATATTTTTTTTCTAAAACCTTTTTAGCTTTCAGGGTTTATTTCTTGACTGATAATAATTAATCTATCAGTCAATTAATATTTAATAAGCACCTTCTGTGTTCCAGGATATGTGCACAAACATGGTGGGGAGATAGTACAACTTAAATGATTCCCATTTTTCTTGGGCTCATAAAAACTAAATTACTTACCCAGATAGTCAAAAAGCATTTATTAGTGCCTACTATATACCAGACACTGTGCTAAGACCTGGGTATATGAAAAAAGGGAAAGTGTTATTGTTTTCAAGGAACTCACAGTTCAATGGGTGGATAGCATGTAAACAACTATGTATTTATGAATAGGATATCAACAGAATAAATTGAAGATGATTATCAGAGGGAAGACACTGGCATTAAGGATATAGGGGAAACATGTTATTTTATAACAAAATTATTTATACAAGCAAAGAAAGGAGGGAAAACAGGAAATATAGGAGCAAGGAGGAGAAAGGAAAGTTCCAAGCATAGTGGGCACAGTCTGTGAAAATGTCTAGAATGTAGAGATGAAGTGTCTTTTGAGAGGAAAATTACTGTCCACTGAATCACTCTGCAGGTGTTTTCAACACTCTCTAAATTTGGTGCCCCCCTCAGGTTAGCCCTTTGGGAAAAAAGTCCTTGTGGCCTCACTCTAATTATGGCTCTGATTGGGACACACCTTAGCAGTTTTCAGTAGATGTCAACCTGTTATGTCTGTCACAAATAGACATGAACAGAACTGGAAAATATGCCCATTTTTTCTTTTAAACATTTTTTAAAACAATATTTTATTTTTCCAAATACATATGAAGAGTTGTCAACATCCATTTTTGTGAATCTTTGTATACTAAATATGCCAGTCTTTTAAGTATTTTCTCATCCAATTTCTTTTTAAAAAAATGTTGTCAATAGCACAATTCATCAGTTTTCAAAATATGTTACATAAACATTTCTTTGTCTATCACTTGATTTTTGCTTTTTTTCTAATATCAAAGATCTTTCATATTTTTCAGAGCAAAATAGAATTCTTGTATATTCTTTTTTTTTTTAACTGGAAAACTTTATTGTGGGTGAAGTGGTAGAACTGGATACTGTTTAGATGATTCCAATTTTGTTGGAAATATATAAACCATCATAGCCTGGATCAAAGCGGACATAGGCCTTCTTTTCTCCATCAGGTCAGATAAGTTAACGTTGGTCACAATAATGTCATACAGCTACTTTATACCTACTTGATCTATGCTTGTTGGCTTTGATGATCTCCCTGAAGACTAGAATATTTTTGTCTTCAGTCTTCTTCATAGCAGACTCAGTGTTCAAGGGAAACTTAATGATGGCATAATGATCAGACTTGTTTCTCTGAGGGGCACTTTTTCAAGAGTATTTGGACCTATGTGACCTTAAGCAAATCATTAAAATCCCTTCCTTCTCAAAGAGGAACAAAATGACATCACTCTGCTAGAGTTGAGTTACAATGGGTCCAACTGTGGCTGATCAGACCAATATGAACTCAGAATGCTCTGCCACTGGTAGGAAACAAATAGTTTCTATGAACATTTGGGGTGGATTCTTTATATTTATGCAGCTCCTGTTTTTTATGAACTCTTTAATTATTTTAATTATTTATAAAATTAAGGGATTGGACCAGATGACTTTTAAGGTCTCTTCAAGTTCTTAATCTCTCAGAGTAACAATCCTATTCATTTTAAAATAATTTATCTCTTAGAAAATTTTGGCTCCTTTTGACCAACCTTTATTTTAAAGATAAAAAACTGAGTCCAAGAGAGGTCTGGTCCAAGCATCACACTTACAATGGCAACTCTATTGGAAAGAACCTGAGAAGCCATGGAGTCCAAATCCTTCATTTTATAGTTGAGAAAATTCAAGTGTCTTGAGAAGTAAAGGAGAAAAGGAAATAAAGTAACTTGTCTAAGGTTATACAGATCATTAAAGACTGAGATTCAATCCCAGATCCTCAAAAACCAGAGTCAGGGTTTAGCCTAGAACATAAACTCATTGAGGGCTGGAATGGCTTCATTTTTGGCTCTGCATACACAGTGATAAGCACTTAATCAACAATTGTTCAGTCAATGATTGTTGGCCTTTGCTCCTATCCCCTCTAATGTTTCATTTAAAGGCTTAAATCTCCTGGTGGATTAAATTAAGCTTGCCCTCACAAAGGTTTATTGTTTTGCATATTACTGGTTCTAGGTAAAAACCCTATTTCCTGAGGAAATTGGGACTGAGACCTCTATCTTGTTTGGCAGGTAAAACCAGTCTCCTAATTTGTTTCCACCATATGTCTCTCCCTCTCCCTCTCCCTCTCCCTCTCCCTCTCCCTCTCCCTCTCCCT
>JAJPUD010000429.1:314649-355165 GCA_023553655.1 Myrmecobius fasciatus | reverse complement strand
AGGAAGGAAGGAAGGAAGGAAGGAAGGAAGGAAGGAAGGAAGGAAGGGGAAGGAGAATGGGAGGGAGGAAGAAAGGAAGGAGGGAGCCAATTAGGTGCCCTAATATATGTTTTGCAAATGCTTTGCAAATCTTAGGTCACTATATAAACACTATTATGATTATTTTTATTACCATTAATATTAAATCACATTCTCATGAATCAGTGTTGTTTTCCTCCCTCATTTTCAACACTATCTCTTTTTCTTTTTTCAAACCATTTGGAAAAGAGAAAATCCTTAACATACTTAACTTTCTTCAAGCTCAACCAGACCCTGCCTCTTACAAGAAATCTTTTTCCCTCCTCCCTTCCCCCCCCCCCCCTGTGTGTGTGTGTGTGTGTGTGTGTGTGTGTGTGTGTGTTCATTTTCTCTCTCCCCACCTCCTGCATGTATTCTCTTCCCCCCCCCCCAGGCAATTGGGGTTAAGTGACTTGCAGGGTCACACAGCTAGGAAGTGTTAAGTATCTGAGGCCATATTTGAACTCAGGTCTTCCTGACTTCAGGGCTGGTGCTCTATCCACTGCACTATCTAGCTGCCCTATGATGCACTTATTCTCTTCTCTCTCCCTTCCTCCCTCTTCCTCTTCCTCTTCTTCCTCCTCCTCCTCCTCCTCCTCCTTATTCTTCTCTCCTTCTCTCTGTCTCTCTCCCTCCTCTCCCTCTCTCCCTCTCTCCCTCTGTCTCTCTTCTCCTCTCTGTCTTTCTCTGTCTCTGAATGTCTCTGCCTCTGTTTATCTTTGTCTCTTTGTTTCTGTCTGTCTCTTGTCTCTCTGTCTCTGTCTGTGTGTTTCTGTCTCTCTGTGTCTCTGTTTCTCTTTGTTTTTCTGTCTTCTTGTTTCTCTGTGTGTTTATGTCTCTGTCTCTCTCTGCATGTTTCTTTCTGTATGTCTCTGTCTCCTCTGTCTCTGTCTCTGTCTCTGTCTGTCTGTCTCTTTCTCTGTGTATGTATATTTTTGTCTCTCTGTGTGTCTCTGTCTCTATTTCTTTGTCTTTCTGTCTCCCCGTTTCTCTGTTTCTATCTCTGTCTCTGCCTCTCTCTGTATCTGTTTCTCTGTCTCTTCTGTCTCTGTCTGTCTCTGTTTCTGTCTCTCTGTGCCTCTGTCTCTATTTCTCTTTGTCTTTCTGTCTCCCTGTTTCTCTGTGTGTTTCTATCTCTATTTCTGTCTCTCTCTGTATCTGTTTTTCTCTGTCTCCTCTCTCTCTGTCTCTCTGTCTGTCTTTGTTTCTCTTTGTCTTTCTGTCTCCCTGTCTCTCTTTGTATGTGTCTCTCTTTTTCTTTCTCTTCTCTTTCTCTCCCACTCCCCTCTCCTTTCTCTTTTTATGTTCTTTTCCTCCCTTTCTACTTCCTTCTCCTCCTCCACCTCTTTCTGTCTCTTCTCAACTGTAAAATGAAGGAAAATTGAACTAGATAAACTCTGAGGTCCTTTCACCTTCTAAATGGAGAAACCTTTGATCTATAAAACAAATTTCTCTGTGGCTAGTATGTGTCAGGAGTGGGACTTGAACATAACTCTTACTGGTTTTGAGACCAGCTTTCTATTCATGACTTCAAAGTTCAGACAGATCTTAAAAGGGCATATAGATATTGGCTATTATTAACCCTGTGAGGCTGTGCAGCATAGTGGATAGCAGGACAGTCTAGTTAAGAAGACCTAGATTCAAGTCTTGTCTTGGAAATCTGCTGATTGAATAACCCTGGATAAGCCATTTAACTTGTTTAAACCTCATTCTTCACAGTTATAAAATGAGAGGATTGGATCTCTAAGGTTCCTTCCATATGTTCAATTCAGAGACAAGTTGTCCATCAGCCTGGATAAAGGATGATCTAGGTATGATTAACCCTATGGAAAGGACTTTTCATACTGGGAGTCTCCCCCCTCACTTCCCTCCCCTACCTCCCCACACTCCCACAGTGAAATCACAGATCAAGACAAAAACCAAATTATTGCTTCAATTGTTGGTCCACCTGAATCAGTTTACCTTAAAAAAAAAAAAAAGTCTATTGGCTTCATACCAATGTATATACAGGAATCTTTGGTCTGTTTTTTGGCTTCAGAAACGGTGAAGACAGAATCTTCCCACTCCTTTTAGGTTTCTAGGCAGCTGTACCAGCTTTGTCCTAGTTGTCCTTGTGGTAAATAAATCAGCAGGGGTGCATAATCCTGCTCTGTAACCTCCCACAAATCTTAGGGATGTGCAGAACTCATCAGCACAGGGTATGTGAGCTGATTATTTGAAAAGGAGGCCCAAATACTTACTGTCTCTGGTAATTTAGTCCAGATGAAAGAACTGCCTTTTAACAAGAATGGGGTACTACCTGTGGGTCACCTTCAACGGGGCTGCTTGCACATGGGATTTCTGCATTTGTAGCCTTTTGGAATCCTGAAGAATTACCAAAAGGGACTTGACTACCTGAAAATCTAACCTGATTCATTTTTTTTCTACTCTTCTCCCTTAAACCCCTTTTAAAAATCGCAACTAAAATATATTTTTTGGAACGTAATGGAATACAGGTAGGATAGTTAATGCTAGAAACACTGAAATGAAAGTCTATTAGATACTACTTATATTAAACATCCAATCTCCAAACTCCTATTTCTGTACTTTTGCAAATGTACTTCCTGAAGCCTTAAATGCTCATTTTGTTCACCTTCACTTCTTGGAATCCTAAATTCCATTCAAAGCTCAGAATAATCCAATCTTGTACCATCGCCTAGAGTTGTTTTCATCACCTCCTCTCTGGGAATTTAGGGATATTTTGTATTTAACTATTTGTGTACACGGTTCTCTCTTATAGAATGTAAGTTTCTATGAGCTAACCAGGATTGTTAGCTCATAGAACAATGCTTGGCTTATAGTATGCATTTAAAAAATGCTTGTTGAATTGAATTTTTGTTAGGAGAAAGGAAAGAAAGATGGAAGAAAGCAAGAAAAGGAAAGGAAAGAGAAGAAGGAAAGTAAGAAGGAAGAAAGGAGAGTAAGGAAGGACTGGAGAAAGGAAAGAAAGGGAATGAGAGAGGAAGAAAAGAGGAAAGGAAAGAGGGAAGAAAGGGAAGGGGGAGGGGAAAAAGGATACAGAAGGGAGAGAGGAAAGGAGGGAGGAAGAGAGGAAAGAAAGCAGGGAAGGAAAAGGGAGTAAGGAAGGAAAAAAGAAAGAAAGGAAGGAAGGAAGGAAAGAAAGAAAGGACAAGAACATTTTCTTTGCTTATTTGCTATTTTTTTCCATTCATTTAGTTTTTCCTCTTAAAACAAAAAGATTGAGGGAAAAACTTTGCCCCTTATTTTGTGTTTATTTAATTTTTATTATTGTTGATCATTATTTAAGTTTATATGTGACCTGCATCTATGCATATCTATATGTGTGTGTATGTGTATAGTCACAAAGTCCTTTGCCAAATTTGAAACACTTCAGATGTTTGACAATGGGTGTGGGGTGCAGACTTTCTCCCTACTATGCTGGTAGAAGGCATCCAAACCCTGTAGTTCTGAAGATTAAGTTGTTAATAAATAAAAAGCTAAGGCTCCTAGTCACTCTGACCTTGCTGCCGCAGATTGTCTTCCTCCATCAGGTCTGAGCATGTATGTCTCTCCGAGCCGGGTGTCAGTTTCCCACTTAGAGATTAGGCTGGCAGGAGTCAGCATGTCTGGTTACCCGGAACAAGAGTTGTCCTTGACCCCCACCATTCCATGGGCTCATTGCAGCTGAAACTGCATTCTGAGAGATTCCGGAGTTAGCTTAGCACAAGGAAGGGAAAGCTTGAGCTTCTTAATTCTCCCCAAACAGCAGATGTTTGTACAGTAATAGAAAAATATCATCTACTTTACCCGCAATATCAATTTGTTACATGGAATTGAACATTTCTCTGGCAGGCACAATACCCAGTCAAATTGGTATACTAGACCCTTTTCTCCTGTTCTAAATAAGAAAAAAACTAAAGTTATACCAGGATGTTAACTAGATTTTATTTTTATTTATTTGAAGGAAGGAGGGTCGCAGCCTATAATTTAGTTTTAGATACCTGCCTAAGTAGGTATCACAGGTTAGACAAGATCTGGGCTGAAATGAACCCTAGGATCTATTTAGTCAACAGGGTAACCTATTTGAAATTAACAGATCAGTGTTCAATTCTGCCTCAGAAACTTATTGTGTCATCCTGGGCAAGTTATTTGACTTCTCTGGGCCTCAGTTTCCCCATTTGCAAAATGTGGTTAAACTCTGTGACCTTCCAAGGCCCCTTCTGGCTCTAAAACTATAATCCTCTCATGTCAGACACAGATGGCAAATACAGAACCTTTTCCAGGGCATCATGTCATCACATGGATATAATGAGACAGTGATATTATCTTTAGATCTGGACCTGGGGTAAGAAATGCATGAGCTTTTATATCCTGTCTCTGATATTTTTTTTTTTTTAGCTGAATGACCTTGGGTCATCTTCCTCATGTGTAAAATGGGTATATCTGTAGGACCTAATTATAGCAGGGGTGTTGGAAGTCTCAGAGGAAATCAATAGATGTTAACTTTTGAGATGAGCTGGATCTTTGAGTTCATCTATTCCAACCATCTTACTTTATAGTTGAGGAAATGGAGTCATAAAGAACTTAAATAACTCATCCACACAGGTAGGAAGTATCAGAACTAGAAGTCAAGTCTTTTGACTCCAAATCCAGAATGTTTTTCACCATATTATGAGGTATATAAAATACTTTGCAAAAATATAAAGTGCTTTGCAAACTTTGCTGCAAAATTATTTTTTTATTTTTTGCTGAGGCAATTGGGGTTAAGTGACTTGCCCAGGGTCACACAGCTAGGAAGAAATCTGAGACCAGATTTGAACTCAGGATCTCCCCACTGCAAGACTGGTGCTCTATCCACTGTGCCACCTAGCTGCCCCTGCAAAAATTTAATTATTATAATTGTTATTATATTGTTATTATCAAATTTAATTGTTATTTTGTTGCTGTTATTTTGTGTTGGTAATAGAAATTGAACCTATTCTTTTTCTGATGACAAGACTCATCTTTCTGTCTACTACATCTTGTTGCTTCTTCCCAACTGGACTAACTTGGCTTAATTAAAAGGATGAATAAATAGCTTGTCATCTGTGGCTTCCTTCCATGTTGGGGAATAATAATCTATCCCATCCAATCATCATCACTCTGCTGAACAGGAAGTCTCCCTAGAGAGATGTTCCCTGAAGGGTTAGTCCAGTCTCTTCCACTGGTATTAGCTTGTTGAGAATGATCTGACCTTTCCCTCAATGGCCCACATGCAAGAGTATTTACCAAGACCAATGTTACCAGGATGGTAAAAGTTTGATAAATACTCTGAGCAAATAATGAGGAAATCAATGTAAATAGAATCAACTCCCATAGTTCAAGAAAGATAGACTAAGTCCCTTCCCACCCCCTACCCCAAATATACACATGAGGCAGGCTGACACACCAAGTATGTTCTAAATTTATAGCCAAATTACAGGCAGCTGGTGCATACAACCAGTGAAGTAAATTGTTTTCCATAAGTCATGTTTGTAATTTGCACTGTAAAAGTAAATGCTAAAACTGTAATTTTTAATGATAAATGGTAGCAGAAAACATTCAATTTAGAGACAACAGCAACAACAACAAAAACCAGTTCCTAACCCCCCAAACCAAGATATGCTTGCAATCTAAATTTGGCAACCTCTTTCAGAACTCAATTTCCTCTGTTTCCTCCAAATTAATGTGATGTGGTGATATTTAGGATAATTAAAACCTATTTGCAAAGGAGAGATTGTAGAGATGCTTACAAACTGATAAAATATTGAGATGCTGGGCCTTTTATTTTAATTGAATAGGCTCTAAATTTTAGCAAGAATTCTATTGATCATGTGTCCACTTAAGGATCATTTAGAAACTACCAGGACCCTACTACCCACAAGCAATTCTTTGAATTAGCAAATCAAATTTTCAGCTCAGATTCAGACTGCAAATTACCTGGAGGAGCTTGAACTTAGAGATAATAGGGACCTTCTTTAATGGGAGGTGTACACTTTTATTCTGCTTTCTCCAGATCAGGACAAATTCTATATTTGAGTTCTAGGCGCTTCTAGTAGTAACGCCAACAGTGACAGTCATTCTCTCCTCATTGGACTATTTTTTTAGTTGGAAGTTTTCTTTCTTCTTCCCCTTCTCTTCTTGGAAGGAGTCATCCATCCTTCATGAAATCCTCTCACTTCTTTCTATTATGATTTTTTTACATTTAAATTAAAATGGCCTTTCAATTTTTTTCTTAACAAATATAAAAAGTAAAATATTTTCCCACAAGTTGGGTGATAAGGAGGATGATTTTTGCCATAATTTCAGTGATAAGGAAGACTTCCCCCTTCCTCCCAATTTTTAGTCTTTCCCAATCATTTTTTTCCAAGGTCTATCCTGATGGTCAGGATAACAAGCCAAGTCACAGCTACCTAAACAGATGGCTGTGATTCACAGCATCTTTTGATTTCATGCCACTGACCTCACCAATTTGGTCACTTAGAGATGGACTGATGGTGGGATCCACCAGCCACAGATATGCTCGAAGACTCAGGTGGAAATCCAAATTTATTTGAAAAATCAAAATTATTTTGATATTGGATATTTTCACAGGAGCCATGCTGAAAAAAATCCTGCTATAGAAATGTTTGATCTTTGAAATATTGCATGTTAGAAATTCATATCATTTTATATAGCCTTGTGTTTTTGATGTTTTGTAAGTTGTTTGTATTTTTTTTTTTTTAAACTGCCAGATGAGAATGTTGGGTCCAATTGATCTCTACTCTAGAGTCTGTTCCTGCAAGAAAACAATCATTAAAGTCCTCAAATACCTTCTCTGGATGGACAGCTGAGCATGGCCGGCCTTTTGTTATTTTGTGTGTGTGTGTGTGTGTGTGTGTGTGTGTGTGTGTGTAAAGTTTGTCATTGTCTTTTATATTTGTTGTTGTTTTTCCCTCTTTAAGACACTTTTTTCAGTAAGAGTTTATTTTACAACTTTGTGTGTGTGTGTGTGTGTGTGTGTGTGTGTGTGTGTGTAATGGGGAAGATGGGGTGTATTTTTGTAAACCATTTTCAAAATGTGCATTAGCCTGTTTATGAGCAATCCTCACAAAAACAAACCCCATGTGAAAGAGAACAAAGCAAATGTACATCAGCTCCCACCCCTCCTAACATTTTCTCACATGTAATCTTGTTTTTCTTCTTTGAGATGCAAGCTGTTTTACAGGATGGCAAGCATCCAGAAGAAACTGTAAAATTCAGTCGATTATCCAAATCCCGGGTATTTGAATATATTAACATTCAAATAGAAACGAAAATCTTTAGGAAATGTCCAGATTTTTCAATTTCACACTTTCTGGGTAGATGGAAAGAATGATCTAGACTCTCTTGACAATCCACAGAGAGGCCACTTAAAACCACTTTAAGAACCAAGAAAAAAAAAAAAACAATTTTTTCTTGTGTTTCCTCTTCAAAAAGACAGACCAGGACTATATTGAAAATGCATCATAGGGGAAAAAAAGACAGCAGAGTGAATACACACACACACACACACACACACACACACACAAGCAAAAGTCAACAACCCAGTATTCTTTTTCCCCATTTTTTTGGATCATGGCTTTTTTTTGAAAATAGCCTACGCTTCTGTAGGGAAATCATTCAACCATGCCTTGAGAAATAAGACTTTTTGTAGCTCTGAATTGTAGGACTGAATCAGAACTATTGCCAGGATGTTTATATGTCCAGAGTTTTTGTTTGGTTAGTGAAATAAAATCAGTAAAATTAAACAGAGATAATTATTAAAAAAGAAATTACTACATTAAGCATCATCCTTAAGAATCTACAATCCCTAGTTATTGTTATTGTTTTCAGGAGTTGGGGGGGAGGTATGTGGAAGGAGACACTGTCACAGCGATTGGCAGTTGGACAATACTGGAGGAGGCAAGAGCTCTGTCAGATGGTGTTGAAAAAGATCTTAGCATTTTAAACATATGCATGTTCATACATGCATGCATGTTTGTGCAGGAATAGCAGAAAGAACAGATGATAGAGCCCTGAACTTTAAGTCAAGAAGATGAGTTCATATCCTACCTTTGAAATTTATTAGTTATTTAATCTGGACAAGTTACTTAAAAGTGATATTCCTTAGTCTTATCAACTGAGTCATAGATAGGTTGCATCTGTGTCAACACAAAGAGTTTCCACAATAGGATTTCCCACATTCGTGAAATCAAAGCTCCTTCATGCATTTTGGCACATATGGAAATATATGTGTAAATATATATAAACATGTAAAATATATAAAAATAATATGTAAATATGTAAAAATATATGTAAGTAAACTTATCAAAGTGAAGATAAAAAAATAAGGAAGAAAAAAGACCTGATATACAATTGAAACAATGCAATTTAGACTTAATAAAATTTTAAAATTTGCAAAAAGAGAAGAAAAGACATTGGCACAGATTATAATTTTATACAGAAATTAAGTTGATGTAAATTGATTTCCATAACAAGGAAAACCAAAGAGACTAACAAACTCCTTGATCAGTAAAATCAGCCAATACTTGACTAACTTACCAAGTGCATAGAAATAGCAACCAAAGGTAGCACCTGTTTAAATTTTAAACTTATTTATGGAATCTTAAAGAGGAAGATAATGGAAGATTATAAGCTGGACCTCACAAAGCAGAATGAAACAGAGGGTAAAGCTAGTTAAAGAAAAATTTAGTGGGAACTTGAACTCAGTCATCCCAAGTGTATTTATGGATGAAAATGGAAAGACATTAAATAGAAAATAAAATGTAAAAGATCTGCAAAGATTTTCATAACAATCTGGCCTCAGACACTTGCTAGCTATGCTCCTGGGAGAGTCATTTAACTGCTCCCTGCCTCAGTTTTCTCATCTGTAAAATAGGGTAAATGAGAACATCTAATTCCAGAGTTGTCATAAGGAAATGCTTTTTAAACACTTAACACAGGGTTTGGCACATAGTGGGCACTACACAAATGCTTATTAACCTTCTCCCCATTGCCGAAGTAAGGCAAATTATACTCTTGTTCATAAAAATCATAAAAAACACAGAGTTTTAGAACTGGGAGGAAACTTAGGTATTATCTAATTCAATATCCCCACCTGTAAAAAATCAAGAATGGATCTTTTGTGACTTATTTCCCCTTCAAATATGCCAATGATATTTTGCCTGATTTCACTTTTTTTTTTTGCAAGAGGAAGGAGCAGTCACCCAATGTAATTTTCCCCACGTCTTATATGTAGTGACAGCACTGAGTTTAATGTATATTATTATTTTCTACACAATAGACAGAAGTGATCTATTTGCTATGCCCCAAAGTGACTCACTTCCATGCTTGGAACATGTTACATCTTTACCTCTGTAGGTAGGTAGGTAAGTAGACAGATAAATAGATTTGAGTGAATAGATAAATAGATAGTTGGATGTATAGATTGATTGATAGATGAATGGATATATATATATGTATATGTATAGATAGATAAACAGGTAGGTAGATAGATGGATAGATAGGTTGATAGATATTTGGACAGATAGATAGATGAATGGATGGATATTTGGGTGAACAGATAGATGACTAGATAGATAAATAGATAGATAAAGAGATGGGTAGATAGGTAATTGGATGAATACATACATAAATAGATAATTGGATGGATAGGTAGATATATACGTACTACAAATATGCACAGAGCATTTATCAACTGTGATATGAAGTCAGGAACTTCAGAAAAGTAAAGCCGATTTCAAAAATGAACCACTAAGAAGATGCTGTCTGAAAAAGTGATTTGAAGCCATCAATTAAAACAATGGTGTCAATCTCAAATAGAAATGGAATGTCAGGGTCTATTGACATCAGTCTCCAAAATATTTTGACAAATTAGAAAACTATATATTAACATTGTCTACTACTTAAGATTTTTAAAAATACTTAATATTATTATTTTCCAATTACACATTTGGGCCACACTCAGGGATGTTGCAGATCAATGTTTGACATATCTGACTTAAAATATAGGAATGGTGGTTTCCTGAACAGTTATGGAGTAACTTTAAAATGAAAGATTTAATGAGAGCAAGTAAATATGTAGTCACTTAGCATCTTATAAATGTAATCTCTAAAGTAGAAATTGGAAGGAGGGAACAAAGAAAATTACTGGTGAATATCTTCAAACAAGATACTATTGATGGTATCAGGAATATCACAGGAATAGGAATTTAACATCCAATAAGAAAATAAACTAGCAATAAAACACTTGACCTCAGATGTCCACGTGATAATGGACAAAATATATATAACAAATGAAATGAATTATTAATTTAAACTCAAGAAAGTAAATGTTACCTTATAGCAGAGGTATGCTAGAGTCATCTTAGACTGCTTTTCCCCAGAGGTGGTTTTTAAAATTTCAGTGTATTCATCTACACCTTGACAAATCTGCAAACTCTACAAAATTGGGGCTCAATTTATTGTTTAGTTGATTGTCTAGGCTTATAAAACTAAGGCAGAAAATGTTAGTATTGCAAATTAAACTTTAAAATTTGTCATGTGTACATTTTTCCTCCATGGAAAGCCTGTTCTTAAATTATCGTATACTACTGTCTCATGGATAGGACATAATTCATGAAAAGAATATAAAAATAAAAGACCATATCTGATTAAAAAAACAGAATGGATATATGGGGAGATACATGTATATATATATATAGGTATGATAAGGGGCTATATATATGTATGTATGTATGATAAGAAGACATATAATATCAAAAATTCAAAATCTAAAAATGGGGCAAAATGGTAGAAACCTTTCCAACTCCTCTTAATTCTATGACTTCCTCCTTTTAATAACTTCCTATTTATCCCATATATAGTTTGCTTTATATATATCTGTATATTATCTCCTTCATTAGATTGTAAGTTTCTAGAGGCAAGGACAACCTTTTGCCTCTTTTTATATCTCCAGTGCTTTGATCAGTACCTGGCACATAGTAAGAACTTAAGAAAACATTTGAATAAGAATCAATTACTAAGGGGGGGAAGGGAGGGGGGAAAGAGGGGGGAAAAGACACAAGTGATATTTTCATGGGAATATATACATTGACCTGAAAGTCAGAAAAATCTGTATTCAACTTCTGACTCTGAGAAGTCATTTAATGTTTAAGTGCCTTCAGGAAATTTGCTTATGTTCTAAGATGCTGAACATTTATCAGTGAGTACTGATAGAGGGCTTTTATACCAATGAAATTTACCTTCCCAGTAGATAAAGGTCCATTCAGAGAAAGGATATGCTTGACTTTTTTATGGTCTTGAATTATTTTCCCTAGCTGGGGCCAGGGCACTTAGGTCATACTAGATAATTATATGGAGACCTCTGGGAGGTGAAGGCAAAAAAAGGAAGAGGGGTTGTACTAAGTGTCTATGAATTTGAGTAAGATTTCTTGGTGTTTTCTTTTGGGGAAAATGAAACCTGAAGCAACACCCATTCAATGATGAAGGGTAAGAAGTGAAAAAAAAAAGTTGGACTAATATTGTATATTTAACACTTTTTACTAACCTAGGTGATTGAATGAGAGCTTTGAGTTATTTTTCCTTCTTTGGTGGGAACTTGGAAAGAAGTTCAATTATGATGTTCTCAAAGGAAATGTTGGGTGAGGAACATGAGCCAGAACAATTTTAGAAAGAAGATCTGAACACTGAATTTTGTCTTTGTAGGATCAGAACTCCTTTTATTCTCCTTCAAATAATAATGGGTGGTAGATCACATGCATTATTTATGAAGATAATTGTCATAAAAGCCAGTCTTAATCTTGTTGATTTTTCAGTCTCCTCATTTAATTTTCATTAGCATTCATATTCAAAGCTCTAGACTGAGAGAAAAGATTTTGAATTAGAATCTGTTTACTGCCTGTGTGATATAGACAAATCATTTAATATCTCTGGGGACCTCAGTTTCCTTATCTGAAAAATGAGGGAGTTGGAATAGCTAGTATCTAATGGATCAAGAGGAATTAATTTCCTAGCTTGCCTAAGAAAACTTCAGAGTTAAGAAAGATACTAGAATCCGTCTTCTCTATATGAAATCTTCTCAAACTTTTCTTTGGGTTTACCCAAATGAGTGCAAATAGCAATTGTTTCTAGCCAGAAACTTTGAGGATCTTCCCCTCCCAGAATGATATTTTTGTAATGGTAAATAAGTCCATCTTTTGTCCTAAATCTTACCCAGCCCTTCATCATTGAATGGGTGTTGCTTCAGATAAGCTGAGACCTGGGAAAGACCTTAATTTTAAAAGAGGTTACCCACTGGATCTTGGATTATAGCCAGTCATCCTGACTTTTGGTCTTGTCACTTCTATGACACTGGAGGAGATAGTGAAGCTGACAATTTTAAGGCTGAAAGAATAAATCTTAGAATAAGACTAGGGTGTGAGATGGAGACAAACATGGCCCAATCTAAAGCCTTGTAACCTTTTGCCAATTTAAAGCCTCTACCTTTCTGTCTAGGTTCTTTGATAATGAATTTGGAGGACATAAAGAAAACAGAAGTGTTTGTTAGGATAAAAAGACGCATCATTTTATGAGATCACATTGGATTCTCTTTCAGCCAATGCCTAAAAACAAATTCCAGATATAGATCTTTTTTTTTTTTTTTCTGCTGAGGCAATCGGGGTTAAGTGACTTGCCTAGGGTCACACAGCTAGGAAGTGTCTGAGATCAGATTTGAACTCGGGTCCTCCTGACTTCAAGGCTGGTGCTCTAGCCACTGCGCCACCTAGCTGCCCCCAGATATAGATCTTTTTGCAAATGTTCCAATGACACCATCATTTTATGAAACATCTTAATTAGTGTGACTCAAAGGACAATGAAAATTGTGTGGTGGCTATAGATCAGCTGCATCATATTTACATATTATTATATATTATATTATATATACACATATATATATGTATTGAAAGAAGTGGTATTAAAAATGTAATTCAGGAAATGATTGAAAAGAATTTGGGTTGATGTAGCAATAATAAGAGATAAACCTTGTTCAGTCTGGGTCCTGCTCTGGTGCCCATGAAATATATATATATATATATATATGTATATATATATATATTAGGGAAAAATGGCTTTGTATATAAGGTATAACATTATAAACTCAAGACAGATAGACAAAAGGTGATCTCCCACAGCTATCACCCATCTCTGCAAAAAATTTCATCTAGTCAAAACTGCTGCACTTTCCCTTGAAATGTCAACCAGGCTCTTTCCAGATGGCGATGGGTGACCTATCTGTCTTGGAATGTCCTCACAAGGCTCTTATCTGATACCCAGAATTCATTCACGTATGTCCATAGAATATTAAGGATTCCAGAAGAAGTCTTTTAAAGGACTGAATCATCTATAAGAGTGCATTGAAAATAATTATCTAGATTGAGAATGAGAGGCCCTTGGTTTTAATCCAACAGTACTACTTACTCTCAATCTAGTATTCTGTCCACTGGATTTTAACACCTCTTTATGCTAGGAGTCAGAATAGTCAGTGAGTTTCACATTGTCATACTATAGATGATCCTTTAACATAATTTTATTTTATTTTATTTTTTAAAATATATTTTTATTTATTTCATTAACTATTTCCCAATTACATTAAAGAAATTTTCAGTTTACATTAAAAAAAAACACACACTTTGAGTTCCAAATTCTCTCCTTCCCTCCTGCTCCTCCCTCACCCCTTGAGAAGGTAAACAGTATATCAATTATGAATCTTTAACATTATTTTAAAGGGCATGGGAGCTTCCCCCAAATTTCAAAGAGGAGGATAACTTTAGCCTCCTCTTACTCAGTTCCTTTCTTTCTCCTCAGTTCCTTATGGGACAAATTTAAATGTTGAGCAAGGATGACAAGAAATGTTTTTTCCCAAACCAGGCCAGTTTCAAGTATCAAAAGATATGCCCTAAATGCAAATATTCATGCTATAAGAACCTTCTCTGTTGTTACAAAACCACCATTTTGTTTTTAAAGCTCCAAGGAGGAGTTCAATATCCTTAATATGACTCACTGTTTAAAAAAAAAAAAAAAGTTTTCCTTTAATCCCTAATAACTTTTTCCTGAGACTATTGCCATCTGAATGTCCAACAAAACCTCTTTTGTTTTACATAAAATAGCAGAGTTAATATTAGCATGAAACATTTTACTAACATATTTGTAAAAGGTCACACTCTAATCCAACAGATCACAGTCTTGGAATGCTACCATTGAAGCCTATTTGAGGGAGAAAGTAAACTATTTTTTTCTTCCAGTTAGCATTTTTGTAGGACACAATAACCCAGTGGCTTTGATGGTTCTCTCACCTTCTGGGCTATCTAAATGAAGTGCTAAATTTCATTCCAAAAGGTCTCTATTTTAGGACAGTTAATTTTTAAATCCCTTGATGGACTGAGTTTAGGAAATGCATGCACTAATCTTGGTAATCCAATAGCAGCTGAGACAAAAGTTCTGCCCCGTCAGCATTGAGTAGTCTCTGGCCCTGATGATCAAAAACTGATGAGGCATGAAATACAGGGACCTTCTGGGCTGCTCTTAATGGATTAATATAAAAACAATGAAATAGAAGAGAGTCCAAGATTAAACTCTATTTTATGTTGTTTCTGATTTAAGAAACAAGGAACAAATGGACTTAATGGCTTTAACCAAGTTAGACCTCCATTTTCCTACATATGAAGGCTCTTTCTAATTACCAAATGAATATATGAATGAATGAAAAAGTCTTTATTAAAAACTTATGTTCAATCATTTTTCAGTTTTTTTCTGACTCTGTGACCTCATTTTTTTTTTTTTGGCAAAGTTTGCTATTGTCTTCTCCAGCTTATTTTATAGATGGGGAAATTGAGGCAAACAGAAATAAATTATTTGCCCAGGGTCATCCAACTGATAAGTATCTGAGATTGAATATGAGCAGAGGTCTTTTTGACTCCGGGGATGGGACTTTATCCATTGTACCATCTAGCTGTCCTGCAAAGCACTGGGGATCCCAATATAAAAATGACAGTCCTTGCTTTGGAAGCTCCCCAGAACATATGACACATAAAATAGAAATCTAGATGTTTTCTCCAATCCTTATAAACTCTTAAAATTCCCCAGTGTTCAAGACAAAGTAATTGAAGCTGTCTTCAAAGGACATGATATCAAAAACCCAAATGAGCTAACAACTTCATCAATTACAATGAAGATTAATTCCTAATCTCAAAGATACTTAGCATTCTCTGCCCCACTACCCCTCATATGTTGGCAGGACATCCCATCCTTAACCATAGGCTTGTTCTTGGGGAACTGCTCAAAAAATTTCCTTGCTACTGCTGATTGCAGTCTCTACCAGTATATTTTGCCCCTGCTTTTGCTGAAGCAGGGGCTGTTTGTAGCAACTAATAGCAGACCTCAATCCAGTACTTTTCTCTCCCCATTTCTCTTCCTCACCTCTCATCTTCTACCTTGTGAAAAGGTAGCAGTTAGGAAAAAGTAGTAGGATAGGATTTGTCTGCTTGGGATGGCAGCAAACTATGTTTACAGCAGCACTCAACTTGAGAATTAAGGACCAAGGGGAAATAAGGCAAGATGACATTATGGAATGCCTAATTAGAGGAAGGGAGAATGTACTAAACCTCAAAGAAAAGAGATTGGCATCAGTTTTATTTCTTCAGGCCTGGGGAAGGGACTAAGGCCAGGGAAAATCTAATTATCCAATGAGGGAAAAGGCTGAAACAACTTTGAGATCCAGCCCTCAAAGATCTTCCATAAAAGAAGCTATCAGAAGATATAGAATATAAGGAGGGTGAAAGAGTGACCTTAAAAAAAAAGATTTCAGCAGGAAGAACAACTTGGTCAGAAGTGGATAAATTGTCATGGAAAATATTTATACTGAAGGGAAGAGAGTCCGTAAAACATCCAAATGAAGCCAAATATCTCTGTAAATATTACAAGGCAAAGAAAACTGAATCAACATCTGAAAAGGCAGAGAAGCCTGTAAATTCTCAAGAGAATATGAGACCAGAGCAGACTATTTCTCAATAATTCAAGAGAGAAATAAGAATTATGAAAACAGAATTCATGACCTACACAATGTAATTAAATGGAAAAAAAAAAAGAAAAGAAAAATGTGCAACTATGGTGGTGAGTCTTCCCAAAGAAGCAAAACAGACAAATGCTTGAGAATGCAAACATAGAAGTTGAAGACAATCTAGAAGAAGAGAAACAAAAAGCAATATTGTTAAAACAAAGCATAATATCTATATAAGCAAAATGTGACCTCAAAGGCAAGATACTTTAGTGACAAAATGAGGATTATAGGTCTCCTAGAAAAAAATATTAAGTCAAAAGAGCTGAATGTATAATGCAAGAAGTAATATAAGAAAACAAACAAACAAACAAACAAACAAACAGCTGAATGGTATAATGCAAGAAGTAATGTAAGAAATCTGCCATGAACTTCTGAATACCAGAAACAAATAGCCAATTGAAAAAACCCAACACTGTCTCAAAAAACTCCCTCAAAACAAAATAGCCCCTTATGCTATAAATTCTAAGTCATGTATAGTGGTTAAATGTAACTATTTCAATGACAGGAAAGATCCACAAACCTTTAGGATACAATGGTAAGACACATTGATGCAATTTTTAAAATTCCACTTCTAGTGATAAAATTATATCTGTTTCTGATATTGAACTACTTAATAATGCCAAGGATGCTAGTGGTGAGAATGTTCCCTCCATCTATCCACCTATGTCTGTAATAGGTATGACTGCTGAAAAGGGAGGGGTGATAGCACTTAATAAGCATTTGACAAAAATAGCTTCAGAAGCAGAACCAGAACATGTGTATTTTTAATTTTGTTTTATAATTTTCTGTTAATGTAAACAGTATGAACCATAGGATTTTCTTTGAGAATTTTATTTCATATTTCTTTCACTTATTCCATGAAGGTCCTTTACTAACATCTTGTATTATAAACATGAACCTAGGGTCTAGAATATTATGCTGCTAACAGGAAGACCAATCTAGCTATCTATTATTCATTGCATTATGGAATCATAGTATGGGATTTAGAATTAACCTTTAGAATTAACCCATCCCAATTTCCTTATTTTATGTATGTAAAACCTCAGGCTATAGGAGTTGTTACTTGCCCAGGATCACATAGATAATAACTATCTTAGGTGGGATTTGAACCCAGATTCAAGTTCAGTTCTCTTTCAATTGTACTAGAGTTATTTTTAATAAGCAGATAGAGAGGAATGAATTTGGAAACCATAGCAAATCCCAAGAAATGTCAACTGTCTTGTCAAAAGACTAGCATCTGCTGTAATGAGTTCATACAAATGACATCAAAAATGCTTGTAGTGTTGGTCTCATTATTGGAAAGTAAGATCCCTGGCTTCCCTCGAGGCTCAATCTTAAGTGCTATTTCCTTAGTTGTTATCACATCCTTTCTCTTCCTCAAATGATCACGTTTGCATGTATGTATCTGTTTACATGGTCTATCTGCCCAACAGAACAAAGGCTCTTTGTGCCTTTGTACTATACAATTTTTGTCATGTCTTTTTACCCACAAGACCTAGCAGAGTGACTTACAATGCATTAGGCACATAATAAATGCTTGTTGAATTGGATTGGATTAGTTTGTTTATTAGTCAGTGCTATGATTATAATTACAATAAAAATATGCATTCTGCTGAGTTCTAGATAGTACATAGTGGATATTATCTGAATTCTAGATACTACAATCAACTGAGAATCAACAAGCATTTATGAAGTGCAATATATAAGCACCTATTATTTGTCAAGCACTGGGAATACGAAGATAAATATGAAACAGTCTCTGTCTACAATATTATGTTTTTTGAAACAATATGTATACATATAAACATAAGTAGAATATGTATAAAATTGTTGGTTAGTTGTTTTTCTGCATTGTTCAATTCTTCGTGACCTTATTTGGAATTTTCCTGGCAAATATACTAGAGTAGTTTGCCATTTCCTTCTCCAGTTCATTTTACGGATGAGGAAACTGAAATAAACTAAGACCAAAAAAATGACTTGTCCAAGGTCACTCAGCTAGTGAGTATTTGAGACTGGGTTGGAATTCAGGAAGATGAATCTTCCTGACTCTTGGCCCAGTGCTCTAGCTACTGTACCACATAGCTGTCCACACATAAAATAAATTTAAATCATCATAGGATACAATGGAAGGTAAACAGTAATAATTTTATTTAAGTGACTTTGAAGGTAAATTCTGAAGAAAATGAAATATTCTCTAAGAGGCAGAAGTGTGGAAGGAATGATTTTCAGGAATGAGGATGAGCCTATGCAAAGATACCAAAATTAGATATGGGAATGCTTTATATGGAAGTAACAAGGTTAGTTTGGCTGGATCTTAGAATATGATAAAGGAGGCAATTTCCCCCTCTTTTTTATTTATTTAAAACTTAAATGCACAATAGAATAAGAAAAAAAAAACCTTTGCCATGTGCATAACAGAACATAGGAGAAGACTAAAAATACAGAAAAATAAATTTCCATTTCAAGAAAGCCTATATAATAAATATTACATATTATGTTCAGAGATGTCCATCTTTGTTTCCTTATAGGGTTTTTATTGTTATTCTCTGCTGTGCATTTTAAACTTTATTCTTTTTTTCCCTTTTCTCCCTCTCCCCAGAAGTCTACAGTTAAGCATATATGCACCGACATATAAACTCACACACATATACACATGCACATGCATAAATATCTGTAATCATACACATAAATACACATATACATTCACATATATCTATGTAAGATCTGCTATGATTGTTTGTACTCTGTCTCTGAAGGTGGATTAAGGAGGGTAATTAATAATAAGACTGGAAAGATAGATGGTGTCCTGTTTGTGAAGAGCTTTATAAATACTTCTTGGATTAGATTGGTTTGTTTATTAGTGAGTGTTATGATTACAATTACAATAAAAATATGCTTTCTCTTGAATTCTAGATAATACTAGTAGATACTATCTGAGTTCTAGACACTACAATCAACTACTGAATCAACAAGCATTTATTAAGTACTATATCTGAACAATAGGAGAGTTTGTTTCTGATCTTAGTAAAATAGAGAGCTGAACTTGAGTAGGACAATGACATGCTCAGATCTGCAGTTTAGGAAAATCACTTTGTTCTCTGCAAGAGGATGGTTGGAGAGGAAAGAGATGCAAGCAATGAGACCAGTTAATAGGTCAGGTAATTAGATAACAGTCTGGGTGAAAAGCAATGAGAGTTCTATAAATGAAAAAAATCACCAGCATGATACAATGGGAGATAATCTATTTTTCTTGACTTTTGATTTTGAAATAATTATTGGTTTCCTATTAAATTTATTTGTTCCTAAGGATTTTTTTTTAAATTTCATTACAAAAAGGGGACAGATAAAGGAAATTGGCTTTCAGCCATCTTCTATTTATGCATTTGAGGTTAAATTCTATCCCTAGTCCTTGTTAATTTGATTTAGTCTTTCAAGCCACAGTGACCTCTTTTTTCCAAATACTGTACTTAAGTGGTGACCTAGTGTTAGAAATGCCATAGATTTCTTCTCTTCCTAAGAATGAAGGACATGCTTTGAAAGAAATATAAGTATTTTCTGTTCTCCCCTAACCACTAAAGGTTACCAATACTGACACACACACATAATTTAAGCTTTTCTATTTTCTTCCTCATCATATCCAGGATCACATGTCCAAAAATAAATAAAAAAGGTATGATCCATATGTTTTATTTTCTTTATGTGAATGAGTAAAATGGACATTGGAAAGTATATAGATCTTTGAATTACCCAGTTTTAGGCTACATCATATAACTTGATTGCTACTTGCAACAAAAGATGGTGGGTGGGTAACGTACTGTTCTCATTTTTTTTTTAATTCTAAAGAGCAGAATACTTGGTTATATAGTCCCAAAAAGTCCAATCAAAAAGTGAAGCTTTTCTTGATTAATGAAATCTCTCATCTGTACAAGAGGTTTTCAAAAATCTTTTAAGGAAGTTAATGAAAGTATGGTAGTTTTCAGTAGGTCTGATTTGTAGACATCATTTCCTATGGTATACGAGCTTGTCAGTACTCTCTAGTCCTGTGTCTGTGATGTTTTTATGTATACTCTTTCATAAATGCTTCATAGAAAACTTAACTATCTTAATAACCACAAAAACAGCCAGCTTCAAACCTTCCTAGTTGTGGGACCTTAAACAAATCACTTACCACAGTTTGCCTCAGTTTCCTCATTTATCAAATGAGCTGGAGAAGGAAATGACAAAACCACTCCAGCATCTTTGCCTAGAAAACCCCAAATGGGATCATGAATAGTCAGACATGACTAAATAGCAAGAACTAAATGCCGACATTGTATCAGATGCTTCACAAATATTATTTTATTTAATCTTCACAACTATGGGAGGCAATTGCTATTATTATATACATTTCATAGATGAGGAACCTGAGGCAAACAGCTTAAAAATGATTAGTTCAGAGTCTCACAATTAATAAGTATCTGAGGTGGGATTTAAACTCAAGTTTTAGCTGCCTCCAAATGCCCTAGAGGCCTTCTACTAAGGGTTAATTGATCCTCAAATTTCTACAATTTTATCCTAACAAAACTTTCTTTAGCAATGCATAAATTGAGATTCTATAAAGCTTTTTACCCTATTACATAATTTTGCTGTATCACAGTGTTTATATAGTCTTATTTTGCCAAATACTTTACACACATTATCACATTTTATCCTAACATCAACCCTGGGAGTATCTACTTTTTTAGGTTTACAAAACACTTTTGAAATATCTTCTTTTATCCTTATAGCATGTAAAATTCCCATTTTACAGATAAGGAAATTGAGACAGACACTTGTGATCATTTAGTTGCTTCAGTCATATCTGACTTTTTTTGATCCATTTGGAGTTTTCTTGGCAAAGATACTGGTATGGTTTGCTATTTTCTTCTCCAATTCATTTTAGTGGTGAGGAAATGAGGCAAACAGGGTTAAGGAATTTGTTCAGGTTCACACAACTAGTAAGTGTCTGAGGTTGGATTTGAACTGAGATTTCCCTGACTCCAGGCTTAGTATTCTATCCACTATACCACCTAGTTGCATAGACAGGCAGAAACTAAGAATTTGCTCAAGTTCCCACAACTAATGAATGTCTTAAGATTTGAAGGCAAGTCTTCCTTAATCCAGGCCCAGAACTCTATCATTGGGTCACCTGGATGCTTCTACTTACCTTCTACTATATTTATGAAAGCACATACTTTTTGAAAAAATGACTGATGGTGGGGGGAGGTAAAGTAGTAGCAAGGCAAGTTAAGAAATAGAATCAAAGCAAAGAATTAGCAGCAATAGGAAAGATATATGTGTGTGTATGTATATGTATATATCTACATATGTATACATAAATATATCTTTTCTTAACTTATAGCTTGTTTGGGAGTGGGGGATGGAAAGAGAAAAAAGAATAAAGTAAAAAAAGGTGAGCAGCAGAAAACAAAAGAACAATTTACAAGGAAATAAAAAAATAGACACTTATGAATATAATTTATTCTATTAATACACACATATATAACCAATATTTTTATCTTTAACTGATAATTTGTTTTTATGTATTTTGAATCCTCTTTGATGTTTTCCTGGATACATAACAGTGTTCTCTCTCTTTTCTGTTTTTGTTTTTTTTTTTTTAATAAAGTAAATTTAAAAAAAAAGAAAAAATGAGTGATGGTCTCCCTCTATGTATTTAACAATTTTCTACCATCATTCTGCTCATAAAGCTAATTTTAGCTTTTATGCCCACAAGCAAAAAATACCCCAACCAACATATCAACAAAACAAACATTAAAAAATGGTAAATTCATCCAATTCAGTAGGAGAGAAAAGACAATCATTTCAGAATTGTGTTAAGAAATACAAGCTGATTGAAATGATTGCTTTTGAACATTTGTATCGCCATGTATGCACCAAGCAAGACTTAACGGCTGTTGATGAGTGGTTTGTATAATGTATTATTTCTTTATTAGAGAAGTTAGTAACTGAAAGCAATGATTGAGCATTCCAGGTCAGAATGTAGTGCAAAAATTGTGATTAAACTGCTTGAAGAAGTGCATTAGTTGGCACAACAGATAGAGCACTGACCTGGAATCCCGAGTACCTGAGTTCAGATCCAGCCTTTGCTACTAGTTGTGTGATCCTGAACAAGTCTCTTAACCCTGTTTGCCTCAGTTTCCTCAGCTGTAAAGTGAACTAGAGAGGGAAATGGCTCTGGGCAAGTCGCTTAACCCCAAATGACTCAAAAAAATTAATTGGTAGGATCAGGATCTGTAACACTTATTGTCTGTATTATATACTTTGTGTAGAGAAAATAGAATTAGTTTGGGAGTCATAAGGTCTGGATTCTAATCTTTGTTGTGCCACTAAGTAGAAGAGCTGTTGTGAAGTTCAAATGGGATAAGAATCATAAAAAGCACTTGGCACAGTGCCTGGAACATAATAGGTACTTTATACATTCCTACATATATATATGCTGTCTCTTTTTTCCTTTTTCTTTTATATCTTAGTTTTCTCATCTATGGACTAGAAATAATAGTAACAACTACCATATAGTGTTGTTGTGAAGTTCAAATGAGATAATTTATGCAAAATATGTTGCAAATGTTAAAGTAGTATGCAAATGCTAGCTATTTTAAATATTTTCTTTTTCTTCCAATTAGAGTTTTGAGTTCTAAATTCTATCCCTCCTTTTCTCCTTTTCCTTCCTTCCTGAAACACAATCTAATAAAGGTTTTACATGTGCAATCACATAAAACATAAAAATCATATAAAAATATTTATCATGTTGTAATAATAATCATTATTAATATTATTTGCTTTTACTTAATGGTAGTAATGGCTATTTACTATTTTATTATATTTTATATATTGTATATTATAATTAGTAAGCATTTATTAAGAACCTAATATGTACCAGACACTGTGCTTTTAAATGTGAGGATACCTCTACAAATGTCCTCTTCAAATGCATTGTGTTGGTAAAGAGATGACCCTGGATTTTTGAGCGCTATGTTGGTCTTTCTGATTCTAAAGTTAGGACTACTATCCATCCTAATATTTCTTTTGTTTCTTTCTTTTTTGATGAGGCAAATGGGGTTAAGTGACTTGCTGAGAGTCATACAGCTACTAAGTGTTAAATGTCTGAGGTTGGATTTGAATTCAGGTCATTCTGACTCCTGGGATGGTGCTTGTTTGTGCCATCTAGTTTCTCCTGTCTATTATTATTATTATTATAGAATACCTTAACACAACCTTTTATACCTCTATTCTTGGGGTGATCATTAAGTCAGTCATATGTTAAAAAATGAGTATAAATAAGGAAACTGGTTAGAAACAGGAAAAGGGAACTGAAGGAGTTTTTGTTTTTCTTTTTGGAAGAATGCAGTGCAGCAATTTTAGAAGACTCTTGGGAACACTATTGTTTCAGGTGTGCAGATTACATAAATAGAGGAGTCCTCTTGAATGAGTTTCAGCACATTGGTGTAGTAATCGACTATATGATACCTCTGTGTCTAAAGCCTTAATGGCAATCCTGAAGATGTATAACTCCCTAGCAGAGATTTATTTGGGCACTTGGAGATGTCAGTGTTGTTCAATTGTTGGTACCGAATTTTAGGGAAAAACAATGATAAAATGGAGACTTCCCAGATAAGTGTGATTAAAAGAAGGTAAAAGTTCTCAAATTTAGGCTATATAAGGATTTGTTGAAAGAAATGGGAATGGGGGCAGCAAGGTGGCGCAGTAGATAGAGAACCAGTCTTGAAGTCAGGATGACCTGAGTTCAAATCTGGTCTCAGACACTTAACACTTTCCTGGCTGTGTGACCCTGGGCAAGTCACTTAACCCCAATTGCCTCAGCAAAGGAAAAAAAAAAGAATGGTTAGACTAGAAAAGACAAAATTCAAAACAGACACAGTAACTCTGAATTATCTTCATGTATTTCAAGGACTATTATATGGAACAAGGAACAGGGATACATCCCTAAAGGGCACTGGTAGGAGCAAAGGGACATATTAAGGGCTGATATCAGGAAAACTTTCCAATAATTACAGCTTTCCAAAAATATAATGAACTGCTATGAGGGGTAGTGGGTGGCCACTCACTGGATCTCTTCCAACCAAGACTTTATGATTGCTTGTTGGGGATGTAGATGAGAAGATGAACTAAAAGACCACCCTGCCTAAAATTTTTGAAAATTTTGTTCTTGCATGTATTTGAGAATTAATGCTACTCCAGGTTTTTTTTTTTTTTTTTTTTTTTTTTTTTAGAAATAACATGAGGTAAGTGGAATGAGTTTGGATGTGGACCTAAGAAATATTTCAAATCACACTACTGACACTAACTAGCTGATACGGTCATGGACAAGTCATTTAATTTCCTAAACTTCAATGTCCTTCCTTCAAAAATAGGGGCAATAATACTTTCACTTCTTACTTCATAGCTACTGTGAGGAAAGTTCTTGCAAAACCCTTCACTGCTAAAAAGGAGATAGTGGTGTTGTTACAAAATATTATATAGTAGATAATAGGATAGTTTTAAGTAGGAAACATTTGGGTTTGAATTTTGTCATAGATACTATTTATATAGCCCTAGTAAAGCTTTACTCAAATTTTTCCAATATAATTTACTACTTTGTTCAATCATTTTAGTGGTGTCCAACTCTTTATGATCCCAGTTAGGTTTTCTTGGCAAAGATACTGGAATGATTCCTTCTCTAGTTCATTTTGCAGATGAGGAAACTGAGGCAAACAGAGTGAAGTGATTTTCCAAGGGTCACCAATCAAGTAAGTGTCTGAAGCTGGATTTGAACTCAGGAAGAAAGAGGCTTCCTGACTCTAGGCTTGGTGTTCTATCTAGCTGCCCCACCATGGTTTAGATAGATTATTTTTGGAGGGGTGGGATGAGAAGAAGGGAGTATGAAAAGCATCAAAATACTTAAAGAAAGTAAGCCTTTTAAATTTTTTTAAATTTTCAATTAACAAGTATTTTTCTTTCTTTTCCCCCTCTCTTTCCCACTTGAAACAAACAAAAAAGGTAAAAAGATTGTAGTAATAAACATAGCTATGTGTACTAGCCATTTTCAGAACCTATGTCTCATTCCACAACTTGAGTCTTTCAGTTTTTCTTCAGGAGGTGCACACTTCCTCATCAGACCCGTCAGATCATGGATGACCATTACATTGATCTTTCTTAAATTTTTTCAGAGTCGATTGTCTTTACAATGTTGTTAATCCGATATAGTATTCTCCTGATCCCTTTTACATCATTCTGCATCCATTCGTATATGTTTTCTCTAGTTTCTCTTAAACCATACCTTTCTTCATTTCTTATGGCCCAATAGCATTCCATTCCATTCATTATATGCTATAACTCATTCCTCGATTCCCTAAGTGATGAAAATTTCTTGATTTCTAATTCTTTGATACAAAACATATTTTATTTATATATGGGTCAAAAGGAAGACTTTAAAATCACCTTTACATTATGAATATCACTCTTTTAATCCTCCCAGAATAGTTCATTAGCAACATGAGTTGTTTTTTTTTGTTAGCATAGTTAATAGCATTAGATGATTTTTAATTTTGCAGAATTGTCCTATTAGTAAACAAAATCAATTGCTAGTTACTTATGAGTAATCTCAAACTACTTTTTGAAATTCCAATTGTGGGATATATACACACATGTATCTCTGTGTGTATATATGTATGTGTTTATATGTGCATGTGTACATACATATATGTAACTGTGTTTCCATGGATATGAGACGCTTTAACAAGTTACCTCACCTCAGAGTTCACCAACTAGTGACATTTTGGAGCTGAGCTTTCTGGAAGTATATTTTGTGGTGAATTCTGTAATAAAGATGCCCAAAAGACAATAACTATACATATATTCGACTTAAGTATTCTAACATAATTATCATGTAGTGGATATCCTGCTATCTAGGGGAGGGGGTGGGGAGTAGGGGGGAAAATTTGTAACAGAAAGATTTGTAAGGGTTAATGTTTAGTAATTACCCATACATGTTTTGCAAATAAAAAGTATTAATAATAAAAAAATGCCCAAAAGAGAGACTTGGGAACATGGAGTTGATAAATTATTGCTGAGCTCCAGCCTTCCTTTTGGGACCAGGTAGATGGGATCTGGGAAGGGAAATATTGCTGGTGTTTTGCTCCCCAGATTTTCCCTCCTAAGAAAATGTGATAAATCATTACTAAGGCTGCTTTGCTGAACATATAAAAGCAGGACCTTTGAAAGAAAAAAAAATAGTCCAAACTACTGATATGATGAGAATGATAATTGGTGAGAAATATCGTCGTTGTCATCATCATCATCATCATCATCATCTTCATCTTCATCTTCATCATCATCATCACCCATTTTATCCAGGGTCATCTTCAGCCATCCTGATCTATGTCTAGCCATTCGACCCATGGCTCTGGAGGGGAAAGTAAGGCAGGTGATTTTGCACAGCACTCCATTACTTAAGTTCAACTCACTTGCATGTCATAGCATCATCTCCCTGATTGCATGGTGTTTTAGAATGAAGAACAAACAACAACTTTTTTGAGTAAGATCTGCCTATCTATTATCAAACCTATGACTTTATTGAGAACCTGTTCTGTAGCTTATAGCTTTAGAAAGCTATATATTGGTACTATAAAATGAAGGGACTTGCCCAGATTCTCCCAAACAGTATGTTTCAGAGACAAGACTCAAATAACAAGTTTTCCTGACTTGGAGGTCAGCTCTCTAGACATCTTATTATACTCTTAGCCCTCTTATGACCTCTTAGCCATGCAACAATAATTGGATAGTATATTATTTACCTGCAAACTCTATTCCAGATGAAATCTCAATTTCATGTATTTTAAACTGGAGTCTGACAAATGAATTTGTGAAACATATTGGAAGGAAAGAAGCAGCAAGATTGCCTTATTTTACCATCTCTGTTAGATGTTAGAAACATCTCTATAATAACTTAGGACATCAGACATTACAAGCTTAGTTTTATGGAGCATTAAAACCTTCTAATAACAATCTCTGAGAGATGGCTTAATATATTATGCAATAGTAAACACTATCTCAGATGATGAGGCTTACATGCCATCAAGCTATATTAAACTGTAAACTTTAAAATATCCACTTTCATTTATCTCTGAAATTATTTAACAAGCCAAAGGAAGGGCTGCTTTCCATTGTAAAATGAAGAAAATAAATGTGTTTTCTATCTGGAAGAAAAATACCATCTCTTATTCTAAATCACAGCCCCCAAGCTCCATAAATGATTGTTTCCTATTTCATCTTTCACCTATGAGCTACATTTTCATAGGCACACTTCTAAAGCTTCAAGTAAATCTATTTCTCATTACAAGCCTTTTGGAACTAAGTGCTATGATTTGAGAAGCCTGGCTTCATGACATCATTCAGGACTGTGGACTTTGTTAATTTGTTTTTCACTTATTTTATGGAAAAAAAAGCAAAACAGACTTAGGGAAGATTACATAGAAACATCACGTAAAAAAAGGAGGAGGTAAAGTCATCTTCCAAGACTGGGTGTGGGGAGTTTGGGGTCTTGAGAAGCTTGGCAAAGGTTTAGAACAGCTGTCATGAGGAGTTATTAGGGGATCAATCATAACTGGATATGAGATTTTCCATGGAGGCATGAAGGCCCAGTTGACGTTAGAAAACATAAATTGATAGGGGGTTCTGTCACCATGGTTGCATGATTTTCTCAAGCAGTAAGTTTTTGGCAGCAAGAGTAGCAGCAGATGGTCATAGTGATCCAGGGTGGGAAGATGGCAGAATAGGACAGTGGAATGCCAAGGTGAATTAAAGGTGTTAGAATGGGCACAGTTGCAAATGGTGGAGTCCATGATGAGTATAATCAGAAGGAGATTATTAAACTAGGTGAAGGGAGAAGTATTGAGTGACTAAAGTTCCCAGTGAAGAGAAGTACAGATTGAGTAGGTAAGAGATGAGGAGGGCAATAATTGATAGGAAAGGATATTATAGTCAAATGGGGAGAATATAAAATTTGAAGATCTAGGAGTTGGAGCAATGACTAATAGCAGCATAATTCTGGGTTTGGTTTTGTTGGTTGATGACTGATCTGGAGTAAATATAAAAACTAATGGGGTCAAACAGGGTGAGGAATTAGGAGACCAGGTCAGGGATGGATTGTTGATATGAATATTGAAATTATCAATGAGGATAATGAGTTAGAAAGGGAAAATTTGAGTTAGGAGGTGTTGACCCATCAGTAGGTAGAGGATCTTTCTGATACAGAGGACCTCACATTAGCAGAGGATATGAATTTAAAACAAGGCAAAATAGAATGTTAGTGATTGGCTGATGATATGAAAATGGTGCTAGGGACCAAAGAACAGGTAATCCATATTTTCCTTATGAATTTGGTAAATGGCCAGAACCTTAAAAGGAGAAGATAATGGAAGATGCAATGTCATTTGAAGAAAATCAGGTTTCAATTATAATAGGAAAGATATAAGGGAGATCTGACTGAGGAGTCTGTCACCTTATTGATCATCAAGAATAGTTGATTCGGTTGCTCGGTCTAGCTAGGACAGTGTCCCCTTCCTATTTCATTACTCCAAAGCAGCCTTCCTGAAATTGCAGGACAGCTTGAAGAGGATGACTTTCCCTGATAGAGGCAAATTGTAAGTCAAAGGTACACTAATAGGTACAATCCCTTGCTAAAACAAGAACTCAGTTACAACAGGAAGGAACAAGGAAGAAATAAGGACTAATTTAAGGATAAAGTAAATTCTGGAAGTTCAACAAGGCATAGAATAAAGAGCTAGTGGAGAATCCAGGGAAGAGAAAAAATGAATTGCACTGAGAGAGAAATTAGGAGAGTTTGTCCTTCAAGTAGCAGCTATAGTTAACAGTGATGAGAGAGGCTTTAGATTGGTAGATAGTAAGACCACAAAAATGAATGAAAATGGACAACTGGATAAGCACTAATTTATCAATAGAAGAAATCAGAGAATTAGATAGAGGATTGTTTGCATAAGTGTGCTGAAGTAAGATCAGTGGCTTAAGAGAAACAATTGTTAAATTATCACAGTATCAGCATTTGCACCCCAGAAATGGACAAATGCTACAAATCATACTTGTTTTGTTTTGCTGATCATCTAAACTTAAGAAAGAGATGGAGAAAAATGTTAATGCAGTTTAAACTTCAAAGAGTACCTTGATTTTTTTAGTATAGAACTGGTTATTAAACATTTATTAGCACCTCCATCCCCAGTTATCATGAAGAATACACAGCAACATAAACTCTTACATCCCTACTGATTCCCATCCCAATAGAAATTGTTTAAGGATTGAAGGGATCTAGGCTTAGCTATATAGAAATAGAGAGCAGACCTCTAGCTTGAGATAGAAAAGCTAAATATTTTCATATGAAGCTTCATATTTATTTACATAGCTCTGGTGCTAGCTGCTAGCTTAATGAAGGCAGTTGAATGTAGTCACCAAATATTTCTACCATATAAAAGTATGCTAGGAGGCCTTTCTATGTAGGTGTCTTGCCACTATCCAATTTCATATTTGGTACCTCAGTTTACTGTTTCTATAAAATCGGGGTAATTACTCCCTCAATGTTAATTTACTGCTTATTTCCTTTACAAGAATGCTGTAAAGATTAACAAGCTGATGTTTGTGATACATTTTGAGATCCTAAGATGAAAGCCTTTTTATAAGTCCAGAGTATCATTATTACATTATTACCTCTTCAAAGAGAATTTGAAATATCTAATTGGACTCTGATCCTCTATTATCTGTAAGTGTCTTTGGGAATGTGTTAGTATTTTCCTGCCCCATTATTTTTCAGTCATTTCAGCTTTGCCCAAGTCTCCGTGACCCTGTTTGGAATTTTCTTGGTAAAGATACTGGAGTTGTTTGGTATTTCCTCTCTAGCTTATTTGATATATGAGAAACTAAGACAAACTGGGTGACTTGCCCAAAGTCACATGGCTAGTAAGTGTCTAAGGCTAGATTTGAGCTCCCTTTCATAATCAACTCTGATTCTGAGAATCTGCTTTGCGATTTATAGCCCTAAAGAGCTATATATTGGGTACTGCAAAGTGAAGGGACTTGCCCAGTGTCTCCCAAATAGTATGTGTCAAGAGGCAGGACTCAAATGTAGTTTTTCCTAACTCATAGGTCATCTTGATACACCTACTTTAATGTTTATCCTTCCCACAGAACAGGGTAACTGCCCCTAGCAGCCCAGAACTCAGGTGATCTCAGCTCTGCTGTGGTATCCTGGAGCATGAGCACCATTGTCTATGTGAACCTTCTTATGATTTATTCTCCTTGTCAATTATTAGTGTCTTTCTTTCATAACAACCTTTTGTGGGACAACTTTGTTTTTATTCTGCATATATATACATAATACACATGCATGTATATATACACATATATGAATACATAGGTAATATGAATGCATGCTGTTTCACACAAAATGATGTAAATTCCTTTGAAAGCAAGGATTGTTATATATTTTTAAAATATGCATCCTTAATATTAGGGAAGCCAATTGGCTCTGTGGATACAGCTCTGGGTCTGGAGAGAGGAAGACTCATCTTCCTGAGTTCAAATCTGGCTGGTGTCAGGCACTTATGAGCTATGTGACCCTGGACGAGTCATTTAATTTCTGTTTGCCTCAATTTATTCATCTATGAAATGAGCTGGGGAAGGAAATGACAAATTATTCCAGTAACTTTGTCAAGAAAACCCCAATAGGGTCTCACCAAGAACTGGATGCTACTGAAAATGACTGACAGCTGCATCCTCAGTATTGAATATAGTGCCTAGCATATAGTAAATGTTTAATAAATAATTAACTATTAATTGAATGAGTCAGTGCTCACCCTTTTGGGAATTTCCATTCTTTAATTGCTGGTATAAGTAAATGATCACAGAATCATAAATCTGGTGCTAAAAATATGCTTAAAGATGATGTACTCTAATCTTCACTTGGAGTCCACAGAGGTCCATAAATAAATTTCAGGGAGACTATGAATTTGGGTGGGAAAACAATTCCATTTTTTTCATTAATTTTCATTTTCTAACAGGTCTCCTTGAACATCATGTTTTTCCCTAGTAAAAGCTCATCTTCTGAAATTTCAAATTGGTGGAGTTTAACTCAGCTTTGGTATTCCACATCTTCCTAGCACCATCAATAGTTTCTCCTTTCTAATTGAATGGTTAAATAATAAACTCCTTCCTTTATGGAGGGCTCAGCACTTTCCAGCTAACTCCATTTTCCATTACCCGCTTTGCCGCTCTACTTGGTTTCCAGTACATGAACATGAACATGTTCCTTTCCCATTTCCTCTTTTGTATACTGTCTTTACCAATTAAAGTCTAATCTTTTTGAGGACAGGTGTATTTCTATTTATTTGTTTGTATCCCAAGCACTTAGCATGGTTCCTGTCACAGAATAAGTACTTAATCAATGTTTATTGACCATTATTGACTGACCTCTGACTGAAAGTTCCTTCACTTATGAAGGTAGGTAACAAACCTGATTCTGAGAAAGGATGCATACATATCAACAAAGCAGGAAAGGGATCCATAACACAAAAACAAGTTTAAGAATCTAGGAGTTCCAAGCTAATAGTAATTTTTCAGTCATGTCCAGACTTTTCGTGACCCTATTTGGGGTTTTCTTGGCAAAAATTATAGAATAAGTTGCAATTTCTTTCTCCAGCTAATTTTACCAATGAGGAAACTAAGATAAGGAAGTCAAATCACCTGCTCACACTCACATAGACAGTTAAGTTAAAACAGGTAAGTATCTGTGTCAGAATTTGTTTTATTTTTTAATTTTTTGCTTTTTTTTTTTTCTGAGGCAATTGGGGTTAAGTGACTTGCCCAGGGTCACACAGCTAGGAAGAGTCTGAGACCAGATTTGAAGTCAGGTCCTCCTGACTTCAGGGCTGGTGCTCTATCCACTGCACCACCTAGCTGCCCCCTGTGTCAGAATTTGAACTGTGGCTTTTGGGTGATGCAGTTAGATAACAATTTAATTGAAAAGGATCTGAGGGTTTTAATGGACCTCAAGTCCAATATGAGTTAATAGTAATATGGCAACTATCATTTGTATTAATAATAATAATTAGCTAACATTGATACCGTGCTTATGATGTGCCAGGCATTGTGCTGAGCACTTTACAATTATTATTCATTTGATCCTCATAACAATCCTGGGAGGTAGGTACTATTATCATCCCTATTTTACAGATTAGAAAACTGAGGAAAACAGAGGTTAGGTGTCTTGTAGAGGGTAACATGACCAGTAGTTGTCTCAAATCAATTTTGAACTCAGGTCTTCTTGGCTCCAGTTTGAGTGACCTATCTACTGTGTCACCCAGCAGGAAACTATCATACCCAGATAGAAGGAGAAAGTATCCTTGGTGTACTCTATCCAAGTCAACATTAAATCACCAACCAGATAAGGTTGTGCAACTAGGTGACACAGTGGATAGAACATTGCCTCTGGAGTCAGGAGGATCTGATTTCAAATCCAGCCTCAGATAAATACTAGCTGTATGACCCTGGACAAATCATCTATCCCCAATTTTTAAAGAAATCAATCAACAACTAACTTTTGACTGATTATTGCATAGCATGGTCCCTGAGTTCTTCAATTTGTCAATGTCATTTCTAAAATGTGGTGCCTAGAACTGAACTGACTCCTGGGATTATTGAATTCTCTTCTGAAAGAAAGGACTATTTGATTTTTGTCTTTGTATACCCAGATATTTAATAAGTGCTAAATAGAATTGGTCTGAGCTGAATTGGGAAAAGGGTTGAAATAAGAAGGCATATGTGATGTTTTTTCTTTTATGCCTTCATGGGCATAATAATGGGCATTACTAGTGCTTCAATACTTTTTGGTCTAATTCTATGATTTCATTGATATAAGGAGCTTCCAGGTGGGAAAACTCCTTTTTACAAATGCAGATAGTAGTAAAATCTAATATTTACTGGATGTCTATGCCAGGCACTGTGCTAAGCACTTTCTCAAATATCTCATTTGATCCTCCAACAATCCTGAGAGGTGGGTACTATTATTTCTCCCATTTTACAGATGAGGAGATTGAGGTAAAGAGAGGTTAAGTGAAATATCTCCACAACTAGAAAGTGTCTGAGATTGGGTTTAAATCAAGGTTTTCCTGACTCTAGGTCTGAGCTTTACCCATTATACCACCTAGCTGCCCAACCATTCCACAAAGTATAGTCCTAGAGAATTAAGTGGCAATAATGAGAAGTTAAATCACATATTTATTATGATCACCCAGCCAATATTGTGATCACCTAGCAAGCCTTGAACCCACTGCCTCCTGACACCAACACCAGATGTCTTCCCACTACTCCTTGAAACTTAGTTAGGAAAAGGAAAGAAAGAGGGAGAGGGAGAGGGAGAGACAGAGACAGATGGAGAAAGAGATAGAAACACACAAAGAGAAAGAGAGACAGAGACAGAGACACAGAGACAGAGAAAGAGAGAAAGACAAAGAGAAAAAAGGGAGAGGGGGAAGAAAAGAAGAAAAGGGTAGGAAGGAAAGAAGGAAGGAAAAGAGAAGAAAGGAAGGAAAGAAGGAAAAAAAGAATGAGTGAAAGAAAATCATGATTTTAAAAGCTTCATCTTGCTATGAAGTCTCATTTTGTCATCTTTTAACTTTCTTTTTTACCTTTGAAAGAAATATTTTTATCTTCTTCTCTTCTCATTTTATAGAGAAGAAAGAAAATCTTTCACCATTCTTGTTTATATGTCTAGAATCCAGTGATTTCACCTCACTGGCAGTCTGCAATGTGTCCCAGAAGGCAACATGATACACTCCCCTGTATTTTATAAAAATAGGGTTCAAATTCTATAACAAACCCAAGCATATTTGTGTCTTGATCATAATCCAGTTTTGCAATGCAGGTAAATAGTTTTGTTTTGTTTTGTTTTAAATCAGTAGATAACCTTGGTATTTTCAGTTCCCTGAAAATCTGGATTTCCATATCTACCCTCACTCCATTCTTTCCTTCATGAAAGACAGTAAAAGACTGAGTCCCCTTGTATCCTAGACTGGAATGAGTTTGGTGTCCTGATTTTGCAGTCTACCCATTCCATTTAATGTGAGTTATGCAACTCTGTTCAGGCGAGCTAGGAAGATAGCTCTGGTTTATCTGAAACAGTAGAAACCTTAGTCTTGAAGGTAGAGGGAAGATTTAATGTTAATGTGATAAGATGAGTTCAGGTTGTTTAGAAAAGCCTTTTTTTTTGCCCTGATTTTTATGAAACAAAACCTCCTAGCCTGAGATCTACATGAGTTTCTTCTGTATGTTTTTGTCTCAGGCTCTTTCAAAGGGTGATATAAATTCCTTCCTGACATATCACTCTCTTGGAACCTATTAGCATTTACTGATCTCATTGCAAGAGGAAAATGGTTAGGCTTTAAGTGGGCTATCTCAGGAAAGGGTACAGAATACTTACATGACTGCATTCCTTCTTAGAATTCTACACTAGTCCTAAACTAAATTTAGAACAACACTTACTCTTCCCCACCATGGATGTTGTGCTTTCCTTGTATTTATTTGCCTCCCCCACCCCTTTATTTTTCTGCATTCCTTTTAACAGTCCTGTGGATAGGTGAATATTGAAAATTATGCATATGTTTTGAAAATAAAAAGCTTTAATAAAAAACAAACAAACAAAAAAAAAAAAACCATTCCTGTGGATAAATTGCTGGCTTTGTAGTCAATGTTGGACTTCCTATAGTTCAGAAGACTGGTGTTCAAATGTGACCTCAGATGCTAATTAACTTTGTTGCCTTTTTTTTTTAAATTTCCAGTGATTAGCATAATGTCTACCAAGACACTGAGTAGACACTTAATATATGTTTATTGACTGACTAATTTTGTGGATCTCAGATTCTTCATTTATAAATGAAGGGATTGGGCTCAATGATCCCTAAAGTCTCTTCCAGCTTGAGATCATTGATCTCTTGGATCCTTTTTTTGGGGGCAGCTAGGTAGATAGAACAGCTAACCTGAAGAAAGGAAAACTCATCTTCCTGACTTCAAATTTGACTTCCTAACTTTGTGACTCTGTGCAAGTTACTTAAACCTGTTTGTCTCAGTTACCTCCTCTGTCAAATGGGCTGGGGAAGGAAATGGCAAACTACTCCAGGATCTTTGCCAAGAAAACTCCAATGAGGTCACAAAGAATAATACATGATTGAAATGACTAAACAACAAGAAAAACAAGAGTGCACAGTGCACTAAAAAGAAAGGCAAAAGCGTGGTCCCTACCCTTAAGCAGCTTACATTTTAATAAAAAAAGTTTTCCCCCTAAAGAAAATAGTTACCTCCAAACCCAAACAAAGCAAAAATACCCTATAGTAATTTTCAGTGCTAGGATAATTGACATTATGGGCACTTGAGGCTTAGTCAGTGAATCAATAAACATTTATTAAGTGCCAATGGTATGCCAGGCACTTTGCTAAGTGCTGGAAAAAAAAAGCAAATCAGTCCCCACCTTCAAGGAGCTTATAATCAAATAGGCAAGACAACATATAAACAAATATATAGACAGGATGAATAGGAGATAGTTAACACAGAGAAGACATTAGAATTAAGAGGGGATAGAGAAGACTTTCTTTAGATGATAGAATTAATGAAGAAATCATTCCCTTAATTCCAGTTGGACTAACTGCATTTTTTTTATTTGAAGCACTTCACCTCCCAATTAGGTTCCTTGAGAGGTATAGCTCATTGTGGTGTGGGCATATTAAATTTTCCATAATAGCACATGAAAATAGAGGCAAAGTATTTCCAATGTCAGAGCTCTGGACATTAAGCTCTTTATTAAAAGAAGTTTTGTCTGAATTCTTTTTCTAGAGTTTGTTACATGAATGCTTTTAAAGAGATGTCCTAAAACTTTCTCTTTGGGAGATCTTGTTTTCTCTCTCTTTCCCCACCTATGTTTATTACTCCTTAGCTGGGGAGTACTATTTTATGTTGTAATCATCCTTTTCCATGACCTTTGCCTTTATTGATTGGTAGCCTCCCCACCCCCACTCCTGTTTAATGGAGCATCTGAGATTAAAGTCATTTTTCTTCTGCAAGAATAGGTTAACATTACCTTTGCTTTTAAGAAATGGAAATCATTTTGATAAGTAAAAAATTGATCCATCACTCAATAAAGTATCTCAGAAAGAGGGTTGTTCTGAGAGCTGCAAGACATAAATACTCAGCCACCTTTGTGATGTAAAAAAACTTGATATAGCTGTAACAAAAATTATCTAAAGAAAACAAATGATAAATGCAAGCAAGGGATAATATTTCTTACCCTGCACCATTTTTCATCTCTGTCAAAGATAGGAAATTTGAAGTTTAATGTAATGTACATTCAAAAAAAATATATTTCTATACACTCCCAATAGGGTGCTTGTGAAAAAATATGGAGGGGAGGGGAGGAGATCCAACCAGAGAAGCGATTTTATAAAAACTCTAATAGCAGCAGTTGGAAAGTATATTTCACAAATGACTTTTCCTGCCAGCATCGAGTTTATTCAGAGATACTTCCCTGAAACAGATTTATGATTATGATAGAATTTTACAGTCTATTTGTTTAGCTTCATTACTATATTAAATAAGTTAATAAACTAGCTAATATTTTTATTTTTATAGTATTCTGCACCCACCCCATTAAGCACCCCACAGTGCCAAGAACAACATTTAAGAAGGAAAAGTTGTCTGGCTTTGTGTCATAGTAGCTTTTACTACGAGAGAACAGGATCCTTTGGTTTCTTTTCCTTCTGTAATTCATCAGAGGAAGTATGTTAGAAAAGAAAGAATGATTTTGGGGGCAGCTAGGTGGCACAGTGGATAGAGCACTAGCCATGAAGTCAGGAGGACCTGAGCTCAAATCTGATCTCAGACACTTAACATTCCCTAGCTGTGTGACCCTGGGCAAGTCACTTAACATCAATTGCCTCAGCAAAAAGCAAAAAAAAAAAAAAAAAAAAAAAAAAAAAAAAAAAAAATGTTTTTGAATTAAAAAACCTGGGTTCAAATTCTTGCCAGTTAGTAATATGTGACCTTGGACACTTTTTTTCTTTCGGGGTCTCTGTCAATTCATCCATTAAATGAGGGTGATGGTCTAAATGATCTTCTCAAGACTAAGATTATGAGCTCATGATACACCATGGGAATGGGATTCAGTCAGTGGAACTGCTCAGTGAATAAAGATTTATAAAATTCAATAAATATTCATGTATAATACTATACAATATAATATTCAACAAATATTTATGTCACTAATAAATATTGAAATATTTATTAAGGGTATATAATGTGCAAGGCATTGTGCTAGGTGCCATACACCTGGCTTGAATTTAAGATCATTGTTTTAATGCTAGAATGGACCTCCAATTCAACCTCCTAGCTTTATGGTTTATGAAATTGAGGTTTAAGGAATTACCTATGAAAAATATTACTAATAATCACATAAATTGTTTCAGAAATAGAATAGAGTGGAAGCTCCTTGAAGACAGGGGCTATTTCAGTTTTGTCTTTATTAATTTTTAAAAAATTATTTGTTTATTTCGCAAGGCAATTGGGACTGTGATTTGCCCAGGGTGTTACAGCTAGTAAGTGCTAACTGTATGAGGTTGGATTTGAACTCAGATCCTCCTGACTCCACAGCTGCTGCTTTATCTTCTTTACCATCTTGCTGGCCCTCAGTTTTGTCTTTCCACCTGGCTGATTGATTAGTCAAACAAAAATGCAAAACCAGTTTCTCTGACTCAAAATTGAATCCTTGAAGATGGTGAACTGCAGAGAGCTTTCTCTGTAAGTTCCTGAGACCTTCCCTCAGAAAACAGACAAACTGAGCCTCTGAACTGGTTCTGGAGTGAGGGCTTCACCAAACACTTGGACTACAACGCACTTCTATCAAATATCTACTTTGAAAGAACTTCTGAGGTCAGTTTCAGATGGGCGGGGGATAGAGCAGCTCCCGGCACTCAGACGCCAGTGCGCAGCTGGGGTGCAAGTCCGGGGCTGGGACAGACCAGAAGATTTTAGGCTGCCAGGAAGTCCCTGGGAAACCCTTGGGCCACTTTGCTCTGCTTGTGGGCAGGTGCTTTGGCAGGTCTACCTTTGATAAAGGGTGGATTGAGAGCAGCTGAAAGTGTGGTCCTAGTGCGGATCTAGCCAGATCAGCCCCAGACCGGAAGTCAACTCGGCAAACTGCCCCAGGGCAAATTGAAATCCCGCCTGCTGCTGCTGCCACTGCTGCTACTGCTGCTGCTGAGGCTGCAGAACTCCCTGCCGTTGACTGATACCTCAGCTAAACATAATGAGCAAGAAGAAGAGAGCTCTCACCATAGACAGCTTTTATGGAGAGAAACTAGAGCAGTCCCCAGATCCTGAGATTCTGAAAACAATCCCAGATAAAGCCACAAAGGTGGACTTAAGCTGGTCTCCCTTTCAGAAGGCTTACCTGGAAGATTGCATAAAGAATCTCACAAGAGAGCTAGAAGAAGATTGGGGAAATAAACTGAGAGCAGTGCAAGAAGGAAACATCGCCCTGCAACAGAGATGTGAAAAACTGGAAAATAAGTCTGGTGAATGGGAAAAAGTAGCCAACTCACTGGAAAATAAAATTAGTGAATTGGAAAAAGACAACAACTCACTGAAAAATAAAATTGGCAAAATGGAAAAAGAATGCAATGAACCAAAAAATTCAATTGGCCAGTTACAAAAGGACCTAAAAAAGATAACTGAAGGAAATAATACCTTAAAAATTAAAATTGAAAAAATTGAAATGAATGACTCAATAAGACTTCAAGAATCAGTCAAACAAAAACAAAAAAAATGAAAAAATAGAAGAAAATATGAAATATCTCCTAGGAAAAACAACTGACTTGGAAAACAGATCCAGGAGAGACAATCTAAGGATTATTGGACTCCCTGAAAATCACGATGAAAAAAAGAACCTTGATGCTATCTTCCAGGAAATCATGAAAGAGAATTGCCCTGATGTTTAAGAATCAGAAGGCAAAGTTGGTATTGAAAGAATCCACCGATCACCTCCTGAAAGAAACCCCAAAATTAAAACCCCAAAGAATATCGTGGCCAAATTTCAGGACTATCGCACCAAGGAAAAGATATTACAAGCTGTTAGAAAAAAACAGTTCAAATACCGAGGAACTGTCATTAGAATTACACAAGATCTGTCAGCTTCCACATTGAAGGATAGAAGGGTCTGGAATCAGATATTCTGAAAGGCAAAAGAACTTGGATTACAGCCAAGAATAAGCTATCCAGCTAGAATGAGCATTATCTTCCAGGGAAGAAGATGGTCATTTAAAGATACAGGAGAATTTCACCTATTTCTAATGAAAAGAACTGATCTGAACAAAAAATTTGACCTCCAAACACAGAACTCTAGAGAAGCGTAAAAAGGTAAAAAGGAAAGAACTCTCGAGAACTATATCTCTACTAGGGGTATCCTTAAAGAATGGGGGTATAATTTGATTTTACTTTGATAATATGAAAAAGAGAACTAGAGGGGAAAAGGTTGTCATACTGGAGAAAAGAGGGAAAAGGTGGTAAAATAAGATTTAAAAAAAAAGAAGGTAAAAACAAGGTAAAATCACTTGAAGAGGCAAAGAAAACCTAATATAATTGAGAGAAAGAGAGGAGGGAGATGAGCATTGTGTAAATCTTACTCTCATAAGGTTGGGCTCTAAAAGTGTATATCAGACATTCGATTTCACATAGAAACTTGTCTGTTGCTAGAGGGAAGTGGGAGGGAAAGGAGGAAAAGTAAGGGACAAACTAATACAAGGGAAAATAGAAGAATCAGGGAAAAGGAGTAAAAACAGGGGGAGGGGATCTAAAGGGTAGAGTATTGTTTGGGGGAGGGGGTCATCAAAAGCAAAGTACTGAGGAGGGGGGAAGGGAGAAAGGGGAAAACATAACTTGGGTAAATAAGATGGCAGGAAATAAAGAATTAGTTATTCTAACTGTGAATGTGAATGGGATGAACTCTCCCATAAAGCAGAAGCGGATATCAGACTGGATTAAAAACCAGAATCCCACAATATGTTGTCTACAAGAAAAACATCTAAAACATAGTGACACATACAGGATGAAGGTATACGGCTGGAGCAGAAAATATTATGCTTCATGTGAACAAAAAAAGCAGGGGTAGCAATCCTTATCTCAGATCAAGTAAAAGCCAAGATAGATCTAATCAAAAGAGATAAGGAAGGAAACTATATT